>VDFB02167677.1:0-25462 GCA_007258455.2 Sequoia sempervirens
AGAGGCTAGAGGGGGGAGGGGGTAGGAGGGAGAGACTTGAGAGAGATGGGGGAAGTGGGAGAGAGATAAAGGGTAGGGTTTAAGGGTTAAGGGTAGAGGGGAGAGAGGGAGAGGGGGTAGAAGGGAGAGACTTGAGAGAGAGAGAGGGAGAGAGATCTTATGTTGCATTCATTTATGTTTTATTAATGTGTACAATGATTTTATAATTATAGAATACTTAATTTTAAAATTTACATAGTTTCCCATGGAACAATTCAATGGAACAAATTATATAAGTTGTATATAAGTGTATATAATTCTTGAACCTAAGAATTACATGGAACAAATATAATTTGTATATAATTTTAATTTAGGCAAAATGATTTAAAAAAAAAATCACTACGTTTCAAATGAGTATTGAAAGCATATATATGGGTTTGCATGCAAGCAAAAAAAGTGAGAGATGATGCTATCAAAGATTCTTGAACTTAAGAATTTTCCATGGAGAAAATATGTACATATAATTGTAATTTACACAAAATGATTTACAACTATGTACAAGTTACTATAAGTTCTCATTTGAACATGTATAGGGTTACAAGTGAACTTGAAAACCATGGATATAATCTAAGTCAAAGATTCTGGTTCAGCACGCTCTTCAATAACATGTAGAATTTTTTGGTAATCATCACTATCTAGTCTCCATTTTCTTCAGCCACATGCATGTGGAACTACATGGAGATGTAGAGTGGCAGCAATTATTAAGTGACTATATTGATATACCTTGTTATCAGGTTGATAGTCAACAAAATGAATCCCATGCTAAACAAATTTGACTTGCTTTAGATATGTCCCTTGTACTACAATAGAACCTGCATGGTAAACATGAACCTAAGGTAAGACATATGAATGTGTGTGCAATATTTTCATGCACAAGGTTTGTACAATATGTATTTAATGTTTATAATGTAATGTGCACATGTGAATACAATGTACATATATAAAATTTTAAATTCAAACTCACCTGTGGGAAATAACATTCCATCACTTGTTTTAGGTTCTGTTAGCTTATTCCTCTCTTCTGTGCAACGCAATAATATAATAGCTAACACCTTCGATGTATCCCATTTACCAACATATCCAAGTTCTTGATTGTTGCATGCATAATCAGAGTTTCCCTCAATGCACTCAGTGAAAAAACAAGAGTAATCCCTTGTGTCTAATATTCATCCATGGTGACTATCTGAACTCCTAACACAATGCAAAGATCTTATTTTTTCTGCCCTCTTGCATCCATGCATTGATCTTCTATCCACGCCTAGATACATATGTACAACAAAAAACTTATGTGAACAAATATGTATATATATTTTAAATTTAAATAAATTCAAAATTTTGATTTAATGTAATTTATACATACCCGATCTCTCCCAAAACACTCTATGTGGAATGTGTCAGTTTGTTCTTGAAGATGTGATGACCACATTTGATGCAAAGTGTTTCTTGCACCATTCAACAACATCATGTGCATTGTCTAGACAATCTTTTGGATAACTAATTTGATGCTTTCTTAAAGCTCGTTTGATGCAAGCTCCTGCTCCATCATGCTCACCCTTTCCATGCCCACTCTAAAAAAAGCTCCAAACATGTGGTATTTTGTAGATTTTATGATATCTACAAAGTGCATAGAATGGCCGTGAAGATTTGAATTGTGCCACACATCCATCTGACCATACAAAATTATTTTCAAATTTGACACCCCTACTTCTCAAATTCTCAAAAAATATTGTAAAACAATGTTGGACAAAAAGTGTGTCATGCTCTTTATCATCACTAATATAAAAGTGATATTCTTTTTTAATGACTTGTTCTTCATTTGTACTCTCAACACCATCCAATTCTTATTGTGCATGTCGATAACACACATGAACCATAATAGTGATCTTCTTTGAAAAGTAATACTCTAAATGAATCTCCTTTTGATGTACAAAGGAGTAATTTTCTGTAAAGTCAACTACTGATAGAACTGTTCCATGTGGGAAAGTATCTCTCAATGTTTGGAATTGTTGTGCTTGCCACTTAGCAAAAAATGAATGATGTATGTATGGATTTCAATAATTTTGAAAATCTTCATAAATTTTCAATGGGAATCTCCTCTTCTACATAGATCCCAACCTTGTGGATTCTTTCCCCAAAATTTGTTTGCAACTTTACATACTTGTAAGCGTAATACATTAAAATATGTGAATAACTAATAAACCGCACTTGATCAATGAAACATTACATCAAAGAGAATGCAAATAACTTGATCTATGAGAAATTGAAACAAATAAACTCTCTAGAAATAGTACTTACCTCTTGCAATTTACTGTCTTTGTTAGGTCAGTATCCTCAATTCTTGAAGGAAATTTATCCAAATTTCCACATGTCTCACAAATTCCTTTTATGCAATTTATTTGAGGTCCATTTTCATGATCACATAATATAGACTTTATGAACAAACTTGCCTGTTTAGGAGGTGCATTTTGAAACCCACATCTTTCTTCTCTTATCTTTCGAAACACCTGATAGTAGAGATCAAATTCAATATGATAGCGACAACAAGTTTCAAAAAACTTGTTGATCTTCACATAATATGGCTTTAACCTTTGAAACATTGTTTGCCCAATCTTTTATATGACGATATGCATTACGAAAGTTCATATACATCTCATTATGTTATGTCTAATGTGGTAGATATGATTTTCATAAATACTAAGGTCCAATCACGTATCTCATAACATCTCTAGTATTTGATGATGGACGAGTTTGATCATGCCAAAACTTGGGACCAAGTTCCTAACAACATCTTCAATCCTGTCAAAATAGGGAGCTCTACACATAATTGCCCAATTTCCTTCTAAACTCTCATCCAAAAACTTTCTCTTTTTCTCATATTTTATCAATGTGGCTCTACTATAGCCAATTTTAGTTGAAAGTGCAAACATTTTCCTTTTTCTTGCTATATCTTGATGTACAATAGATGTTAACATCACCCTTCTTGTAGTGGCCTTATCCACCATGATTCGAGATCCTTTCTGATGGAATCCTAAACCCTTTTTTAACATTTTGAACAATATCCTTTTGTAATCCCATGTGTTTCTTCTTATTTGATGTTGAATGTACACCCAACAACTATAATGACTCTTTGAGCTCATCACGAAGAAGTAAACATGATAACAATTGGGTTTTCAAGTGTATCAAGATAATTGAAATGATGATTGATCATTCCATTTGGGTTAGTCATTGACCTCTTTCTCTTATTATAAGGTTGGTTGGCATAATATTTGGTTTCTCCATATCACATTTCAAGTAAATGATCTAAATTTCTATGAGAAATTTGTTGCCACCTTCTCAACTAGTTTTATATGCTCATCCATACCTAGAGTAGGAGGAAGTGATCCCGACCCCTCTCCAACATGCATTGTTTCAACTTGTGCCTCCTCCCTATCTTCAAGGACCATGCATTCTTGAGCGGATTCATTTGATCCAATGTTTAGATTTGGCTCGACTTGAGCATGAAAAATTCCTACTTGTTGAGCCCTTCCTACACATGTGTCACAAAATATTTTGCAAACAAAAGTGAGAGATCATGTTAAATATATAAGTGAAGTTTATGTATGCAAGCAAAAAAATTCATAAAACATGATGAGCTATAAGTGATAGAATTTTGTGCTATTTTTATATGCTCATCCATATCAATAGAAGGAAGTGATCTTGACCCCTCTCCAACAAGCATTGTTTGAACTTGGGTCTCCTCCCTAACTTCAAGGTCCATGTGTTCTTCAACGGATTCGTTTGATCCAATATCTAGATTTGGCTCAACTCCTGCTTGAGGAATCCCTAGAGCATAAAACATAAAAATAATTTGAGAACATTGAAGTGATGAAAATAAAATATGAAAGACACAAAACACTGTAAATATTGAAACAAAAATAATTGGCTTAAGGAATTGGAGTCAAGGATCATATAAACATTGCAACACATGACAAGATGACTTGAGATATTTCAAGTATTTACAATCATTTCAATTTTTAATGATTAAAACGCTAAAATAAAAATACTACTTACGGCGAAAATAAACAAACCTCGATAATTTCCAGGTTTTGATCACGCCTCTTTGTTCTTCTTCTTTTTGACAATTTCGTTGAGATGCATTTTATTTTCTTTGTTGTCCCATTTTTCTTCAACTTAAAGATGACTCTAAATGAGTCCTCTACCAACAGTTAAATTATCCTCAAATTTTCCTTGATTGATAAAAATGAAAAGTTGTAGAGACTCCAATATTTTCCTCCTTGATAAATATTAAAGCTTCTCCAAAATCTGCACTCTAAGTGAGATAAAATTATTCAAGTGTACATGGAATAACTAGATCCAGTTCACAAATGAATCAAGTAATGCAAAAAAACAAGTTATTTCATTGTGGAGTTTGTTGTTATTTAATTCATAGGTATGCACAACATATCTAGTAATTTTAAATTTTATTAAAAAGTGTCAAAAATGTATAAATATTAAGTATAATTTGAATTGAATTTTCTTAATTATATTTGAATTGAATTTCAAGTTGGTTATCGAAAATGTATAATAAGAGGTATAATTTGAATTAAATATTCTTAATTAGAAATATTTGAATTAATTTCAAGTTACTTAAAAAGCGTATAATAGCTCGATATAGTTTGAATTAATTTCAAGTTACTTATCAAAAAAGACTATCTTGTTCTCAACTCAATAGTTCATATTGCTTAAGTCATTTAAAAAAAAATATTTATTGTGATCAACATGAATAAACTTAATTATAAAATGGCATTGATTTCCCTAAAATTCTACTAGCAATCAAATGTATATTGAATATAAGGAAATGTAAGTTGTAAGAAATCATAAAATAAGAAAACATGTATGTATATTGAATATTTAAAGCAAATGCATACATATATTATGTGTAAACATGTTTAAACCATAAGCAAACACATGTACATACATGTAAAGGGATTCAATACATATAAACATAACACATATTATAAGTAAAGAGGCAAATGTATGTATATATCATATAAGAAAATATATGTACATATCATAAAAGAAAAATGTAAAATTAAAGATCATCTAATGTCGAATACTAAAAGATCAAAAAATAAGCAAATGTATGTATATCATATGAAAGCAGTGTAAGTTAGAGATCATAAAATATCAAATACTATTTTTAAAGATCATCATATAATCAATACACACATATGATAAAGATCATAAATCTAAGATGCATGGCCTAATATGAATGTCTACTCCTAGACGAATGGCCATCTGAATGAGAAACAGTCCTACTACGATGGATGTCTTTGAGCCACGCAAATGAAGTGTGTACAAGATGTGTTAAATACATATAATTTTATTAAATAAATTTTGAAGTTATTTTTAAATGAACTTGTCTTTTTTTAAATATCAATCTACAACTTGTATTTATCTGTGCATACACAAATATATATTTTATGAAGCTCCATGTCCGCGATAAGCGGATATTCATCCACAGAGTCACATCGATCATGCACACGATCTGGACCAAGGCTAGGAGTGATATGAGGTATGTCCACCTGTAACAATATATATACACATATATATCAACTTACATAAATATCTAGTTAAAAAGAAATTTAAAAAATAATGAAAAAAGAATTGAAACCTACACATGCACACATACATGCACATCATCTAATATCGGATGACCTAAGTCCTCTGAAACATTCACCTCCACCATATGGACCAAAGGATCAAGCGATGAATCAATATTTGCATCCATCTGATCTATCCCATGTCATGCCAGAAATGATTAATGTAGAGGACTATGAAGGTGAGATGGCACCGGTGATGATGAACAAGAACCAATCAACATATCAGTAAAACCCATAGTTTGTGCAGCTACCATATGAACTGTAGGTGTATTTTGATGCAAACTAGTGCACAGGTGAGAGTGATGGGATCCTGGAACTAAACAACCTCTATGTCTCAAATGATCTCTAACATGCTCTATACCGATCCCATTGTATGATGCAATGTGGGCATATGCCTCCAACAGGTCATTAGCCAAACGATGTAGAGTCATGCGTGACATATCTCCTATAAGTGCATCAAGCTATGTAGGAGTAGGGATGCTAGTCATTGTAAAAGGATCCATGGTGGTCCACTGTGCTGAAAATGGTGTGGATCAGGAATGTCTAGATATAAAATACTAACCTACATGATCATCAGATATCCTAGTGGTGGCAGTCACAATGTCACCTACAGTGTCAATTGCTTCCTTTTGGGAAGCAAAAACAACCTCATCTGCTATGGGGGCTAGAGCTAGGGTGAGAGCAGGAGCCCTGTCACAAAATAATACCCTAAACATTGGGGGTGGTCTATCACTCGATGATAGGTGGTCCTATTAGCAATCCTACCATGCCCTTGACCAACATATGGTGGAATGTCTAGGTAGTTAACTTTGAGGCCCAAATGGACATCAACATACAACTGCTGAACAAAATACAATGGAATCTAGTCATTGTTTGGGTATAGACCATGTGCTACTAGAAATCGTGGGTAGATCAATGAGGCCATAGCATGATCAACACATCTAGTGACCTGGTATCCCCTAACCTTACGCACATTTTGATAAAATGGAAAATAAGTGGCTTTTATCATTTCTTTGGTGACACTATCTTGTATTTGTTTTAAGGGAAACGTCACCATGTACTTTTTTCCCGCATGCAGGAAAGAATAGCAGTCACTCTATCTAGGGAATATGCACTAGTCCTCTCAAGTTCATCTTTTAGTTTTTCTAGACTATGCAATATTAACATGCATGGTTCACTATATATCCACAGGTTTGCACCTGTGCTAATGAATCTCTCAATTTTTGATCTCATTACTAATATTTGCAAACAAAGAATCAGCACAGGTGGAACATGATCTACATTTTCCATGTTATATATATATACAATACACCTAAAAAAATAATAAGACTTTGGTATAATATATCTAGATAAAAAATACAAATCTAAAATAGAACTTGTAATAATTCATCTACTCATCAATAATATTTTCATACTATTAATTTAATTTAAAAGAATTGGAAGACAACTATAATCTATAACATAGCATCCTTAAATGGTTCAAATTTTAAATGAAACGATGAAAGAAAGAATAAGAATACAAAGATTAAAGTATAAAATCATTTGAAAATAATTGGGGATAAAAATATTTAATCTAATAGTTGTTAACATAAATGAACTTCAATTATATAGCCTTGAGAACATAAAAAAATTATAGATTGGAAAGCAAAATAAATATGTCATATTACTTGAATCAAATCTAATAAAGTTTGACTTCATTGCATACTTGTTATAAATATCTCACATGAACCAATGAAACTCAATGTGTCTCCAAATTACATAAGAAGAGAGAACCTAAATGTGAAAAAGAAAAAGAAATTCAAAATCCATCTTTTTGTAATGAGTTTGTTAAAATTTAAAAACATTCAAGAACCCCAAAATGGTTTGAAATTGATGAGAATAATAGAAATTCTTGAAGGCAAGAGGTCATCACAAACCATTAGGTTGTGGGCTTCAAAAAATTTCAATGAATGGTTTTCCAATAAGATGTATTAACCAAAATATTCCAAATTTTTATACAATTACTAAAGATGTAAAAAATGAGACCTTTACTAAATAAATTTCAAAATGCATCATTAAATGTATATTAACATCATCCGCACTCTAATTAAGAACATTAAAGACAACACGGAACACAAAGAGATAAAATTAAAAAGTTCCAACTAATGATGTTATAATAATCCTTCCCAAGTTGATCCTCTCATCCCAATCATCATACTTAATGTTTTGGTATTTGAATCATGTTTATTAGATTATGTGTTCCTCAACACTATGTAAATTAGAACTCTTAATAAACATGTTTTTTAAGAGGAAGCATTTTCTTTTTCTATTACCATAACAATTATTCTTGTTCTTGTAATTTGGTATTTCTACTTGTAGATTTTCAACTTTTTATTATGTAAATCATTCTTTGATACCCAAGTAGTTTAAAGGTTTTCTTGAATCTTATTAGTATTTAGATTTAAGTGCTTTCTCATTGTCTAATTTCTTAATCAAATCTAAACATTGTTCGATCCTTATTTCCTTCTAATACCAAAATCATCCTCTTTTCCTAACTATAAGAAGTCATAGTTCAATCCCACCATGGTTGTGAATCAAGCTAAAATTGGTATGATTGGGAATATGCATGATACTAAATTTATCATAATGGAGAAGAATCATTTGACCATGAGGCCCTTGTTGAGAAAATGGTAATCAAGATATAGCTTTGATGCACACAACCTTTCTTTGGATCTTGCAAATTTGGCTAGTAATATTAATCCTAGTACAATGATTGATCTCCTTCATATACTATGTTGATTAATAAGCCATGTGGAAAGAAAGTACTTAAAGTTAAATAGGTAAAAGGATAAGCTCAACAATCCCTTTGAGTGATGTGCCATTTTCCCTCCATCCCAAACTTCTTCTTCATGTATTCCTCCTTATTGTTTTACTCCTATCTATCTTATGCAATTTATTTCTCCTTCCACCAAATCTCCCCAAATTTATCCTCTCCTTTTTCCTAGATCTCATCTCATGCTTACTTATTATGATGCACATAGTTTTCTTGTCTCCACATTAGTTCTCATTAGTTTTGTTTACACTTCCCATGTTCCCCTCACTGTGATATTCCTACGCAAGTCTTTGTCACTCCACACTCATTTATTATGTCACAACAAATTTATACACCACCTTCCATTTCTCATCTTGCCACTTTCATTCATGTCCTTAATCCTAGTGTGCCTCTATCTACCCTGCACATTAATGTTTAAAGGCTTGTTGAGATGAAAATTAATGTTGATTCCTTACCTAATGGAAACAAAAAAAGACATACATATAAAAATCAAACACAATTCAATTTCTATTGAAAATTTTACATATCCATTTTTTGTTGGATTTTTGGATCCTAGATTTGAGATGCACAATGTTAAAGGAGATCCCATGACACATTCAAGGTTCTTTAGTGCTACATATTTGGATTTTGTGTATGATGATAAGTTGTTGGCTAAGTTCTTCCCATGAAATTTCATAGGATTATCTTCCATTTGGGTCTATTTTTTAATATTGAAATTGGTCAATGCAAATATTGAGAATGTTGGATTGAAGTTTATTATTTTAGATTTTTTGACTGTAAACAAGGATCTACAAAGTATATAAATTCTTAACATTTGCATGTGCAAGTGAGATGAATGTTAAGAACTAAAGTTGTTAGAGGCTACCACACTTAATTATCGATCTTCTAATGCTTCATCTACATCATCCTACCCTTGTAAATTTGAAAAGAAAAATTATTTCCAAAAGGATAGTAAAAAATAATGGAAATGACCATTGTACAAACTATACATTATAAATGTTTCTAATATAATTATGACTCTAAAGCCTCCAACTTTTTCCTTTGTATAATGTGCTTCAAAATTTACTTAGTGCTTGCATGATTACACTTCCTCCTATTAGGCCGTTAGATAAATGTAAAGTTATTCCCAAAAGATATAATGAGAAAGAATTTTGTTATTAAATTGTAGAGTTAATTGTAATTATACTCAACATTTTATGGGATTAAGGAATAATTGATTAAGGATTTGATTGATAAAAAAAAATTAGGTTGAGGGGGTTAATATTGGGGTAAATCCTTCAATTGTTCCTCCTAATGAAAATTTAAATATTTTACACTAAATAAATCTAATAAAATGGTTTTATATGAGGGTCATGAGATTGAGGTACATATACATGTTGACAAGCTTGAAATCATTGATTCACCTATGTATGTGAGGAATGATAATTTGTTGGTATTAATAAAAATTATAAGGGTACTTATTCTTCTTCTTATGTACTAGTGATTGAATTTTATAGAAATTTATATGGACTAACCAGTATTCAAACTTAGGACCTCCCATTTGGTGTTAGGATGCTCTACTATTGAGCTAATGGCTCACATTGTGATGAGTCCTTTTATGGCTTAGGTGTGTATCATTTCTCCAACACACTCCCTTGAGCCACAACATAGGTGTCAAATGCACCTAGCTTGGCTCTAATACCAGGTTGAAATTTCTATGAACTAGTTAGGATGCAAATCTCCACCACTAAGCTACCCACCCACTTTATGACAAGTCAATTTATGATTTAGGTATGCTAATTTTTTTGACACCTTTTTCACATTGTGAGATATTACCAAATAATTATAATGGTCCTTTGGTTTTGTGTGGATCATGAACCATGTAAGGGTGTGTTTATTGATCTTACTCACCAATAAAATGTATGCATTGAATAATTTTTGTTTTATCATCATTTTATAAACAAGCATATGCATATTTGAGGGTTTATTTAAAATTGACTAATGATATGTTGATTGAAACTATAGGATACATTATTTTACCTTAATTTTTTGGTCTAAAAGATGAGGGAAGTTCTTATTCTATGTCATATTCTTTCTTCTTTAGATGTATCTCATATTTTACTTGGGTATCCATGGATAAAGCAATATCAAGCAACATCATCTATGTCATGCCATCAAGGTATCAAATATGTTTGAACACTAGTAAAGAGGTTACAATTGCAAGAGATCCGTATATGCCTTTATTTTAGATTAAGTCATTTAACCTTAAATAATTTTAAGAACATACCTAAGGATCCTCTATATAAGTGCAAGGATTCTTTGCCTAATTTGTAAAAATTTCAAAAGGAATAACAATGGTGGAAAAATCAAGACAAGATGCAACAATTTAGAATTCCTAAAGGGTTTACAATTATTAGAGCCAAAGTAGGTTATATGTAGGTTTTATATTATAAAATGATTCAAGAATCTATAAGGCCAAAAGAACCATAAGCATTGCAAACTTTAGTTTAGAAGCATAAGGGATTGGATATTTTCATTCCTAAACATGGTTTTCATAAAAAAAAATTACTCATGTAGCAAGCACACTATAGAATTGACAAAGAGGGTTAGGGTTTTTAGCTTCATTTGTTATATGGAGATATTTTATTGTAATGTACATAATCAATGATATGATTCTTGATTTTTTATAAGATTTAATATTATGACACCTTAACAAACCAAGCTATGACTTTCATGGTTCACTCTTACATGTATGAAATTTACATTTTCATCTACAATTTTGACCCTAAATTTGTAGTTTTAAAATTATTTTGTGACCTTGACCCCTACACTTCTAGTCTTTAGGAATTTATTTATCTCCATTTTTTAGACTATGTTGAGAGCCATTATAATGTTTTTTTGCACTAACTTTGGGAGGAAACTCATTTTTCCTTACTCAAACCCTTGGATTGATTTAAAAAAATTGAACAAGTTAAAATACATGCCAAATATAAATGCAAGTTCAATGGGTGTAGTTTTGAATTATAGACCTCTCATCCCCTAACAGATAGTTGATAGTTTTGATATTCATTTTTCTCTTGAAAGGTGTTTAACAAGACAAAAATATATGCAAAACGGGGAAGCAAAATACTATATTGAAAATGCTTTAAAAACTTTCAAACAAGTGTAATTTGAATTCAACAAATTTTAAAAAAATTGCATTTAGGGTTTCAAAATTAAACAAATAGATGCATTTTGAACTCTAAAAAAATTGAATTTTAAATACCTAGTGCTCAATAGTGCTCGATATGCAAACTGGAATGATGAACTTTGAAGAGAGGAACAAAATTTTTCTTTCACCAGAAAGAGAAACCTTGTTTGGTCGCCGTCACGGACTCTATTCACTGTGTGCACCAGGGAGATAGTGACTGGTAAAAGAACAAAGTAAAAGTGACAATGAAAATGAAACATTTTTTGTTTATGTCATACTGAAGGGGTTCGGTTGAACACATGTTCGACTAAACCCACTTTGATATGTTTTTTTATTCGGGCATTCATTGGTTTGGCCGAACCATGGGTTCGGCCGAAACCAATGGTTCAACCGAACCAATGAAATGGTTCGGTCGAACCATTGGGTTTGGCCGAACCCATTCAGTATGGGAATGGAAAAAATCCAAATTTTCCTTCCTCTTAGAAAGTGTAAACCACTATTCTAAGGTAACCCAAAGTGAATTGACTATTATAAACTTCAAAGCTAATGTAATGGGAAGATGTAAAAAAAAATTACACAACATTTTCCAGTAGTCTCTGCCTATGCCAAAATGGAAGCATAGAGAGAGAGAATGTGGAATGTTTGACATAAT
Source organism: Sequoia sempervirens (assembly GCA_007258455.2). Classification (NCBI taxonomy): domain Eukaryota; kingdom Viridiplantae; phylum Streptophyta; class Pinopsida; order Cupressales; family Cupressaceae; genus Sequoia; species Sequoia sempervirens. Next base: position 12,315 of record VDFB02167677.1, read on the forward strand.
ACGTCAAAGAGATGTTAGCTCATAGAGTGTAGTAATTGCGGGATATGAATTTGTTAAAAAGGCTATAAATTTTTTCAAGAAAATGTAATTGACAGGCATAAAGCCAAATTCTCAAACCTTTCCTAGAATGAAATGATTGCAAGACCTTTTCCAACATCCTCATTTCCCACATCAATAATCATCCTAGAAGCTTTCTATCTGCTTGATCCCTGATGAGGGAAATGAAGAAACTAAGAACAAATATTAATCCACACACATTAAAAGTATTCTTCTTCCTTTACTAGCCCTCAAACACCTACCAACCACTTTCAAATGAGAATTGAATATGTAGTTGCTAGAGGGACGGGTGCCACAGCCTTTCACGTGGCCTAAAAATAGAAAAACAATAAATACTAGCCTTTCAGATACCAAATGAAAATGGAATCTACACACACTTTGAGCTTATATTAGATACTGGTATTGTCCTTTTCCTAGAGACAATAGCATAAATTTTTATTAGTTATTTGATTTCACCAACTACAGAAATCATATTGTCTAATGATAACTTTCTCTTTGAATGTCTCAAAAGAGCACGCAGTGGAAACAATGGGAAGTGATGAGATAGTGTTGCCTCGGGCCACAAAATAGCAAAATTTTTTTTTAATATAAGTTGCTAATTCAAAGATAACGTGGGTTATCCCCAGTTTTGGGACACCATTTTGGGTGTTCATGCACAGCCACACTAATGGTATTCGTAGTCTTCCAAATGAATCAATAGACACAGTGTGACCCTAAGTGGAAGTTGTGGGAACATAGACTATTGGATGTTCATTAGAAATTAAGATCATAGGTTTGGTTACAATTCGCCATCGCTCTAACAAGAATCTCATCTTGATAATCATTGCATGAAGAGGCAATGTTCTCAAAGTGGTTGGTCACTAGTCTGGAGAGATATCAAGTGTCAAATTGACATGACATTCACTAGACTACGTGCAATAAATATTTTGCACATATTATAGCATGTTGTCAACGATATGAATGAGAAGAAAAATGCAGAGTTTGTAGGTAAAATATTACGAGTACTTTTGCCCAAAACAAGCAGCTTTTGCACCAAAAATATTATGAAACCCCTGATGAGAATGTTCAATGATTGTAAATAGTTGTATCATCTTGCATGCATATTCAGGTGATGTAAATTGTCAATCTAAAAAGCAATGGGGCATTGTTCAAGGAGGGAACACTGCACGCGAACTGTTTATAGAATGCCTTTGCATGCATCCCCATTGCCTACACTATTAATGAAGGCTCTGACACATAAAAATTTGTGGTAGTTGCAAGTGCCACGATAGATATGTATATGCAATGTAATGGAGACATAGATAGGTTGTAAGTTGCATCATAAAACTCTTAAAGAATAAATGGTCTCATAGATTGTTTATTACAACATACACGCAAATGAATCTATTTAAAAAGCATTTAGAAACTTTCAAGAAAATGAACCTTTTCCCACTGCCCCTCTGTCTGTGCCAACATAGAGAGGGAAAGCAGACTATTTGACAAATCAAGCTTAAATCAAAATACTGAATTTCATTTTCCTATTCCACACAATCAGCATTAATAGAAATAGTGTCACCCGGATATGTGAAAGATGATGTAAATTAATACAATACTAAGATTAATTCCATTAAACAACCATTGATCAAATAAAAACAATCCACCTAAATACCATTGTAATGAAATTTTTATAGACATGCAAATCTATCTATTTCAAAAGACAATAGAGAATATAATGAAGATCGATGGCTCTTCCCTCTTGTCTTTCCCTATCAATCACTATGTACAAACATCACAAGTTTCAGATTAAAGTAGATCCTTAAGTTTGAAATCTGCCCTCCTTCTAGCACCATTATGTGGATGTGAAAATCTGAAAATGGATAAAACTTTAAACAATACATTAGCATGATTAGCTTTCTAAAACAAAAAAAACCTTCAACATCCCTATGAAATAATACATCATGCTTCAAAATGCAAACAAATGAAAAGATAACTAAAAGCATATAAAACATGAAGTAAATCCTATCTCATAGTGGATTGGTGCTTCTATGGAAAGAAGCCCTTTCCCAATCCTTGATAATCCAATGATGAAGATGCAATGCTAAGAAAATGGACAAAATTGGCTCTCAATGTGAAGAGAGTAACTTTGCATAAAGTTTTGTGTGTTTGAATGAAGGATAGCCTCTCCATTTATAGAAGATTCTGATGAGAGAAGAGGTGAAAGGGATGAATGTGGGACAAAAACTCAACCACTAGGAAGGAGCCACTTGTCACCATGTGAATGGGCCAAGGATGTGCAAGTTTTGATGAATGTGCCAATAAATGACATTAGGTGGCCTTTTCAAATTTCAAATTTGCCTTGTTGGAGGGAGAAGAAGGGGTCTTAAATGCCAAGTGGGGGACATGTAAGAGGAGAATTAGTGCTATGTTGGAAGGGACAAGACCACTTGATTTGAATTCAAATTTGAGGGAATATTCCACTTTTATGCCATGTTGATGGAAAATGAAGATTTAATAAATTAATTAAAATTATTTATTTGTGCAAGTGGGAAAAGCTAGAGGATGGGACATGAATTAGATTAAATTAATTAGGATTAGATTAATTTAAGAGAGGATTAGGTATTTTGACTTTTGACTTAGATACTTGGATTTATTTAAATAAAAAGGGAGGAAATTGATGCACTATCGATTTAATTAAATACATTTGATTTAATTAAATGAAGAAACTTTAGGAGATAATTAAATAAAGTGATTTATTTAATTAAAAAGATAAACTTAGGAGATCAATCAAATAAATTTGATTTATTTAATTGATGAGCGAATATGATTTAATTAAATATGTGTGACGTTAATTTCACATGTCTACAGAAATTTTAGGGTGTAATTAGGATTTTTTAAGAAGTGTGTGTGTTGAATCATGCAGGTGAAGTGAAGCATTGAATGTTTGGTTGCTCATCTTCAGAAAATACAGAAGTTTTCCAATGAAAATGGATGGGTAAAAGTTGGTAATTGAGGAAAGTACATTCAATGGGGCTGAAGATTTGTTCCTAAAGCATGGGAAGACATTTCTAAAGATGTTTCATATGGTGGTAGAGCATGGGAAGGTTTTGAATACACTATTCTATTAAATCCTCATTTTTTAGAGCTTGTTTTGTGCATAAAGTAAGGGTTTAGTAGATAAACATTTGGTTGAGCCTTTCTATTCCTAAAAATTCATGATTCCTAAGTTTTGAGACTTGTTAAAGGACTAGTTGAAGTCAAAAGGTGTTTTGATGATGATTTAAGACCTTCTCCTTTGTAAATTTGGGCTAGTTGAGTGCATTTCTAGTGGTACAGTCATGTTTTCAAGCATTCTTTTCAAAACAATAGCATTTGAATTTGTGATATGTTAAAATTGGAACAAATTGGTTTCTAGACTAGTAAATAGCTTATGGGGTTTCAATGTAGTTTGGATGGAATGCTAGCTTTTTCCAAGTTGCAATGCTACTAGGGTTGGAGTCTTGGATGCTTGAAATTATGAATTTCGTAAAATAAAGTTGGGATGTAGAATATTTGGATTGTTACTATCATAGTAAGGTTGGTTAAAGGTATTTCAAGGCTTGGTAAGGGTTTCCAAGCAAGAATTAGTGATGACTCACCTTTTATCTTATGGAAAACAAGGTGTTATGAAGGGTAAATTGGGCTTGTTGAATGTAAGGATTGGTTCAGGACATTTTAATTAGGTTTTGATTTTTTATTCAGTTAATGAAATGGTAATGAATGAATTTCAAGGTTTGTGGAGAGCTTTAAAGCAAGTTTGGTTGATTCATTGTCTTAATTGCTTTGTTTGGAATATTGTTGGAAAGAGAAGTTATTTGGTGAATGTTGGTAGTGATGAGCTCTCTAATCAATTTTATGCTATGGTTCAGTTAGTTTGATGAAGGTTAAGATGTATTTGAATCTACTAAAGGTGTATAATACTAATATGGTGAAATTGATGAATTTTGATAAAAAGATAAGTAAGTTTGTTGGTTTATCTTCTCAATTGTTGTTTGGGTCAGAAGTACCCATGGTTGGTTTGAGGTTTTTGGTAGATGCTCTTCCATCACTATTATGCTTTGACAATTTTTTTCCAAGCATCCATAGCTTGTTTGAAAGTACCTGTTTTAGGCTTTTAGCCATAACAGGAAGGCAGTGAACTATTTGATAAAATAATTTGGTAGACATGTATGAAAAATATCATAGCATAGACAAGGCAGTGAACTATTTGAAAAAATTCTTCAAAGAAATGTGGTCTCATGGTGATGGAATTTCATTCTTCGATGCATTTTTTCAAACAGTTCATTGCCTTGTCTATGTTATTGCTTACTATTATGCTTTGACAAATTTTTTCCAATCTCCATAGCTTGTTCAAAAGTACTTGTTTTAGGCTTTAAGCCATATGATGCATGAGATAGGTGGTTTTTAACAACACAAAGAAATTTCAACTTGATTCAAATAGGGATTTGATTCTCAAACCCAAACTTGGGTGTGACTTACACAACTAGCTACACTTTCTAGTAGGTCTGCAAACCTATTTGCTCAACTTTACACACCAATAACTTACTCAATCACCCAAATATTGACACTTTCAAACAAAAATTATGTGTAAATAAAAAATACTACAAAAATTCAATAGGTTCTTTTGGAACAAACACTTCAAACTAGCTCTTTTGGTTGTCTTAGACCCCAAAATAGGCCTATTTTACAAAGAGACTCATATTTAAAATATTCCCAAACCTAAAAATTTTATGGTACAGTATTAATCAGTCATCGAAACCACCAAATGCACAATTATTTTTGGAAGATACTCTTCCCAAGACACTATTTCACTAAACCCTCATTTTGATCCATTTTCATGAGGTTTTTATGGAAATCAATGTTCCCAAGCTTTCCACTCTCTAAAAACTCTTCAAAAATGACTATTTAAGCCTCAAAAAACTTAATATAACCTTAAATTTTTCTACACCCAAGTTTCATAGACATTCACTTACTAAAACCACCATATTTCACCTAAAACCACTCATTTTTGTCGTGTGGCAACACACAAAATCACCTACAGCACCTTCATAGCTCTTGAAAACTCACAATTTTTTTAGACCTATTAACAACTACCATGGCCATTCTATCAAGCTACAGTTCATACAATAGATGGAATGGCCATTTTTATAATATGAAGGCGTTAAAACCCTAAATCTGGTTATAGACCCATAGGCAGTCTTTTTGCTCTTAGATGCATAAATCTTAGTGAATCTTCACAAGAATGGAACCAAAATAACCTTAGTTCTATCCTTCACTAGATAAAGTCAACCTCTGAGCAATATAGCACCTATACAACTTTCTACAAAGTCAGGAAAATTGCAGATTTGAGTGTAAAATACAAAAATATCAAGTAAGAACATAGCTTTTCATTGAAGTTTTTCAATATTATTCCACTCTCTTCTATTACAAACAACTAAAATTCTTTTAAAAAGGAATTAAAAATATTTACCATGCAAAAATCCCACTAACTCCATCATTTACATTATGGAGACCCACTATCTATACCTAAAACATGCAAAGTAGCTGGCAATAAATGCAATATTTTGCATGCTTTACAATTTTAGCACTAATGACCCCACTAAACTAAGTAGTTTTGAGTTCCTTTGATTAATGATTGTAAAATACTTCAAAAATCATTTGTTGAAGTGTATTCCATGCTATTGAAACTATGGGGAAGGACAGAGAGTCACTTTTAGTTGTGGGTGTCTATGTTGACAAGTTTGATCAATCTGAAGAAGTCTAAACAGGCCTAAATTGTAGAACACTAATCCATTTTTATGAGTGTTATTATAAAAAAAAGTTATCCTATCTTTTGATATTTGTTTAAACATCTTAAGGGTCATCTGAATATATATGTGAAATTTAGTTTGATGATTTTGTTAAAGATATATGGTCTAACAGACCTTATTCCAGGGCTACCAGCCTCAAACAATATTTTTAAAGTGTAGAATCTTCTACTTGGAAAGGTCATTAGATCATGGTGAGTAGACCTAAAAGGGTGGTATTTGAATGTTTGAATGTGAGGATTTAAGTCTACTAAGACTAAAACTAAAAGTTTCCTTATGATTGAAAGGTGTTTTGAAAGGTGGTTGCCTAGAAAGGTCAATTGAAGGAAACCCATTGTGGTGAAAAATATTTATAGTAGATTGAGTTTGAAAAATTTATACCTTTCAACCCCTTAGCACTGCATCAGTAGTTATGCAATGTAAAGTAACTGCATAATTGCTTAGGTTGACTTTGTACAAAACTATATTGTAATTGAAAATTTGTCATCTATCAACATCTAGTTATTAGTTATGCAATGTGAAGTAAAGCTTTGAGTTAAAAAGATGTGCAAAGCAATAAATGTAATCAGTGATATGAATATAAACTACAAAAATTTATTTTCTACAATTCATTAGTTAAACTCATCTGATTGCAACAAATAAAATGCTCACATTATATGCCATCTTGGAAAACACACTGTCCCTACATAGTTAGTTCGTTATGAAAAGTTTTGTTTCACTTTGAATTTTCTTACCAACTATTTCGTGTAGTGAAAATTTTCTTTCTACCTTTCTTCATGTGAATGCAACAAATATAATGCTCACTTTATTTGCACTATTCAAAAACACATTGTCCCCTATCACTTGTTTCGTCATTAAAATGTTAATGTTTCCTACAGTCCAAGAATGTAATGAAGCTAGCATTCAGATTGTGTTTCTAATTAGATAATGTTGTTGTATCTGCTAAACATTTTGTTGTCTTTCATTTCAGGCATTGTTGTTCCTACTATTCTAATCATGCATTGCCATATGCCATTGGAGATATTGCACATGTTACTTCATTGAGTTTTGAAGAATAGGTACAATCTCTTTAGTGAAAACATTATCTATATCTTCCACTTTTCTCACTTCTTTTTCACTATTTCCATTGCATTGACAATGTCTTTCTAATTATAGAATGTAGGTGTTCCTTCTAAAAAAATTGTTTTTTCTTTCATTTTAGGAATTTGAGTACCTACTGCTATAGTTGTTTTAGAAGATGTTGCACAGTTCACGAGCATGGAGGGCTAGTTGGTTAAACAACTACCACTCATATCTTCCATGCAATATTCTTGCTTGAATTGAGGATTTGAGCCTCTTGTATAGGTTGCAAGAAAATATTTTAAGGATAATTAATAGAAAATGGCCAAACCGCACAGATTTGAACTATCATAGTTATTCTCACTTTTTTAATAGTGTCTTTGGTGTATGGGAAAAAATGGGCATGGACGTTCAATATTACAATCTAGAAATAGAGATTGTAAATTTATGTGATTGGTCAATGTCCCTTTAACAAGAAATTTGAGACCTTTTCCTAGCTAGATGCATTTGGAAGGTGTGCATTAAACCAATAGTTATCATACAGAAGCACAATCTTACGGACTAGCTAAGCATGATAATTGTTGGTTTAATTAGTAATCACATGGGTCCTATGGAGGAATAGTTGCTAGCCATGTTAATTCCTCCATAGTAATTAGAGATTCACACTTTATTAAGGAATCGACCAACAACAAAAAAAATTATGAACTTCAACCACATAAAAGTGGTCTATATGCTTTGAATTTAAAAGTGGTGTAAACTAATGAAATGTAGAACTTTTGATGAAGTTTATTCCTGTAATTTTTTAATTTTTTTAAAAATGTGTTTTCATTATGTTTTTATCAATCTAAGGACAAATTTTGGAATGTTGAAAATTTCAGATAAGAGTGACTTCACAGACCGTCAAGAAACAAATTGAAAAAAACTTCATTTCTCCTTTTTTTTTTTCTCCAAATAAGTAACTTCAATATCTTGTGCATGGAAATAAAAATTCAAATTTTGATGTATATTTTTCTCATAATAACTTTTTAAAGTCAAACATGTTAGAATTTGACAGTTTTCATGGGCCCTCAACTATTATCAATTTTTTTAATCATTTTCAGGAAAAACCCTTTTGAAGAAGATTCTCTCTTGTGCTTATATAAGATTTAATTTTTTTTAATAAGTTTTACTATCTTTTTTTTATTTTCTAATCACTTTTTTTAGTTTTAAAACCTACTTGCATTATTTTAAAAATAAAATATATTAAAAATAATCAAAATATTTAAAATATATATATATTTGGATTCTCCACTTCGAGCTCTACAAAAGGGTATTTTTTATTTTTTGTAGAAAGATCATTCTAACTAGAGAAATACTCTGCCAAAGTTGAATGTTTCAGAAAATTATGAAAAATGATGAGTTGGTTGCCATGTAGGATGCCAACTAGACATGCTCGGCCGAGTATGTTTCGGCTGAAACATACTTGATTGAAAATTTCTTGATATTTCCAAGCTATAAATACTAGATATGCTCACTTTTTCCATGTTTTTGGTCAGTCGTATTCGACTGAGTACCTTTCGGCCGAAACCTCGTTGGCTGAAAAAGGTACCTACCACGTCGGCACCACATGGTTTTGGCTGAAAGTCACTTGGCTGAATCTCGTCCAACCATAAATTGTTCACTTGGAACCATTTATTTGGTTGAAAGCATGACACAGGTTTGTGTTTTTACCCACTAATAGTCTAAAGAGCTGATCAAGTGAAAATGGAAGGTCACCTCCAGAAATAGGAATGCAAGAGTGTCAATATGGTAAGTGCTCCATCTCACTGAAATGTATGGGTAACTAGTCGTTGCATCCGCCTAGTACATAGAAAAAAATATTGTATACATAGCTCACTCCAATGCAAAACCAAGGAAGCATTAGCACCAACAGTAGAAACCACCCAATAATGCTAAAAAAGGGAGAGGCATGATAGGTACATTGAAATGAATGCCTGAAAGTAGTGCATGAAGAGGAACCAAGAACATTTGAAGGTGCAGTCATGAAAGTAGAAGCAAATATAAAGGATGTGAAAACAAAAGTGACATTCATATTAGAAAGGTATGAAGGAAAAACAAAGGAAAACACAAAGCCCATGGCACTTTATATCATAGTGTGAATACAATAAGGCTCAAAGTGATGTGCAAGAATCCTAATACTACACATACAAAGTTGAGACACTTTATTTTAGTGTGTTTATAGATGACAAAAACATGCAATGTGAGCCCATAAAGTCCAAAAAAGACTACAACTGAGAAGAAGGATTTTTGGAAAAAAACCCAAAAACCAAATTAGTAAAAATCTGCACCACTGTGAAAATCTTGAAAACAAATTTCTTATGATATCTCGTTTGCCCATAGTCGACATCGTATGAAAAAGTTATGCGAAAAAATTGAAGGAAACCCTAGAAAAGAAGATCTGACTTTAACTGGAAAGAATAGGGACTAGACAAAAGATCTCCAAAAAATACCTATGCCATTGGAAAATACTATGATTCCTCTTTCCGATGATATCTTGTTTACCCAATTTCAACACCATGGGAAAAAGTTATGGCCTTCAGAAGAAAATAGCTCCCAAAAGGAAAAAAAACACAATCTACTACATTAAATTTGACAGCCATAAGGCCATCCCAGCAAATATGTGAGCCTAAATTTCATGGCCAAATGGTCGTCAACTCATTTTTACAATCTAGCTTATTGAAAAAAATTGTTTTTTAAAATAAAAACAATAAAAAATTACAATAATTTTTAAAATATATATATATATATATATATATATATATATTTGGGTAGGGGGGCATGTGGGCCAACCCCCACCACTCCCCATGTGGGGTATAGTACACCTATGCAGGTTGTGCATGTATAGACCTGTGTAGGTCCTACATAGGGGTACCTCCCCTTTGAATGCCCTTTTTATAAAAAAAAAACAAAAAAATCATTTAAAGATTTTAAATATTTTTTTTAAGCTTTTAAAAGTAAAATTTTTTTTACAATTAAAAACTGCAAATTATTTTTTTGCAGATTTTTTATTTTTTTTTATGAAAATTTTTACCTTGTAATGCATGCAGATGGCCATACAGGCCTGGATAGAAAAAAAAAACATTTCCCTAGAAGTCAACTGCTAACATTTTTTGAGACATTTGGATGCAATGGTGAGGTCCATTTGGGCTCAAAACGTCCCAAAAAATCAGGCGCCCCTTGGTTCTAGCAAAAAAGCCCTTTCTTCAAACCCTCATAGATCTGACAAATAGAAGCCAATTTTGAAAAAACAAAGGTCAATCTTGACTATTTTAGTAGCTATGGATTTAATGGAGAGGTCTAATTTGATTGTGGATGCACACTCTAAAACTGCTTCAAGGCAAGATCTCACATAAAAGGAATAAGAAGCTTGTAGATTTGGGGCTCTGATACCATGTAGAAGTTGATTATCCAACCTCATAGATCCCAATGAACACCTGCAAGAAAATAACCTATCACCAAAGGAGATCAAGAGACACAAGAATGGTTCTCTACAAACATGAAGCTAAAATGTATTACCCGAGAAGTTAAATAATTACAAAGAGATCAATCCTTAAGAAAGGAGATCATAAAGCTAAAGTGAACCCTAGGATTATGATTAAATTAGCATGTGATAAGTGTCAATATCATAATGAACGAGATGACATGACTAATTTAATAATGCAAAAATAAAGATTCCTAAGTTTAACTTAAGTAAAATAAAGTGAAGGTGACTTAATTAATTAATCAAGTAAAAAACCTATTACTCTAACAAGAAACTTTCATAGTTAGGAAAGAGATTGGAAGGATGACTAGGAATTTCATGGTTACCAATGATTGGAATTTTTTGTTCAAATAAGTCTTCCCAAATGGTAGGGGCGTCAAGAAAGGGAGGAATAAGATTCTCATGGGTCTCAATAGGGATATCTTCTAGCACTTAAATGTCTAGAGAAGATATTAGGAGAAGAAAAGATTTGATTGTCATGATCATCTACACTTACATCTTCATGTCCTAGAATTTCTTCTTGAGTAGGAGAGGTAGGATTTTCATAGCTCTCAATCATATCCTCAACACAAATGTGTTTGTCATGACCATTCATGATTGTATCCTTATTCACTAAAGCATTTTCACAATTAGGGGAGGTGTTGGGAGTAGTGGCCATGATCTCAATTTTTTATTTCCAAGGGGGAGGAGGAGGAAGACAAGAAATACTTCCATGATATTCAATTATTGTGTCTTCTTTCATTGAGATACCTTCATTACTAATGGCAGATATATCAGGAGAATAACAAGTATGATTATCATGTGAGTATCGATGCTTGCATCCTCTTGTGTCAAACCTTTAGTGGATGATCTAGGAGAGATGAAGTCTTTAAGGGCTTCATCTAACATGTCTAAGTAATCACTACTAAAGGTCTTGGATGTTATGCTTTGTCTAAATTGAATCATCTTTTGAATTGGTTCGTTTGATGTTTTTAGTTTTTAATTTTCATTTTCTAATGATTTTTATCTAAATGAACTAGGAACTAATACTGAAAATGGAAATTGCAAAAATATAATGCTATCCATGATTTCCATGTAAACAATGCTTATTTCTAATGATTTAAATGTAAGAGAAGCTATGCAATATTAAAATTTAATGTGAAGACATAAGATGAAATGCAACTTTTCAGATTTCAAACAAAGTAATTTATTGATTACACTATGCAATGATCTAAAAATGAAATGTTGTGAATGCAAATTTGAAATTAAAAAATGCATGAAATGAGCTATTTTAATATAGATCTAATGAAATGCATGTAACAGAAACTCAACTAACAGATACAGATAGGTAATGGCACCAAAAAAAAGCTTTAAAATAGGGTTTTTATTTTTGTAAAAGGTAGTTTTAGGGTTGAAAAGGGACTAAGTCGCCCAAGGTGGTGAATTAGTTCCAATAGGGTTTTTTTTGAGAATTTTTAAATTTTTTTGATTTATTTTGATGTTTTTTGTGTTGTATGATGCATACCTAAGATGCCAATACAAAATTTCAGAATTTTTTAATGATTTGAGATGCAATAATGTAACCTATATAAACTTTCACTAATGAATTTTTTTAGAAACCCTAGAATGCAACTTTAACAAATGAAAAATGAAATGCAAGATAATTCTAGGAGAATGATGGATTCCAAATTAGAAAATAAAGTATTCTAAAGTTAGGTTCATGAAAATGTAAACAAATATTTTTGCACCCAAATGCTTGGTTGTCCTTTTAGGGTTTTTCACCTAAAAGGATAAAGAATGGGCCAAAATGCAATGTAAACATTCAAAGATTAATGTTATATGGATGTAATATGCCTAAATATGATGTCTAAATGCAACTAACTAAAAAAGAAAGATTATTATTAATGCTAAACTTAAGGAATGCAAATTGTTTGAAAACACATTGTGATATGTAAAAACACCTAGAAATGAAGGTAAATTGTAATCAAAATTGATGAAACTGAAGATCTACACCTAGAGGCTGAAAATGGATAAGATGAAGGTCTAGAATCCTAAAAAATCTGATGCAAAATCCAACTGGGACACCTGTGCCAATCTGGTCGACTTAGTTGCAGATCTGGGAAAACTACTCTAGAGCTCGTTTCAGCAAAATGGGTGTCTAAATTTACAATTTTTTTTAAAAAATAGATACTTTGGCTTTTCTAAAAATCTAAAAGCAGAATCTGGAGCTCTTGGTCTACGCTTTCTATTCCTCCAGGTGTCTGGTTCTGAAACTGCCAAATTCGTGCCTAAAAGTGACTTTTTGTGAATATTTTTACCTTGCCAAAAGGGAAATGACTCCAAAAAGTTTGAACCCTAGTATTGAATCATTTCCAAGCCATCCAAGCACCTAAATCTACAATCATATAAAGGAAGAGTGAGAAAATGTTGATTGTTAGGGATTGGGGGTTCGCCTTGGTCAAAGCTCGTTTATGTAATTTAACCAAAATGATGAAATAAGATAATGAAACATGAAACATGAAAAAGCATAATTAGAAACTTTCCACGATGATAGATCTTGAGTTGCTACAACAATGTATGAAGAATATTTCTCTAGAATTCCTTAGAAAGCTATCTTGATGATTTAGAATGCTAAAACCCTAGCTTGATTGACTTGACAACATGGATGAATGATGAATGAATAATGAATTCCTTATGAATTAGGGTTTAAA
>VDFB02167678.1:0-27373 GCA_007258455.2 Sequoia sempervirens
TGCTATCCTCACTGCTGTCAGAACTGTCATCGCTGTCAGTCTCTGAGCTACTCTCCACATCGACATCAACATCCTCCTCTCTCCCACGTCACTGACCGACCTGAATACCCCCTGATGGTGCTGCTGCTGGTGCTGCTGCTGGTGCTACTGCCGGTACGGCTGCCGGTACAGGTGCTGGCTCATCTGGAATGGTAATCCATGGAGGCGGGTGCAGAGCCAGATACTCTCCATACTCAGGTGTAATGGGTGCCTCGACAATGTCTCGTCGAACCTCCCACGCTGATGGCTGCAAGGCACGGTAACCCTCAACAAGTGCCCCGTAAGGCAAGCTAGGACCCCAATCAGGAACATCAATCCATCGCCGTCCATAGTGGGCTACACCCTGTGGCATGCACTGCACAATACCGTACTGTCTGTACACCCGACGAAACAGGAAACGCTCCAAGACCCTGGGGCTCTTCCCGATCAAATACATGGAATCGGATAAGAACCCCAACTCAATATCATCGTTGTCCCAAGCATCACAGTCTAGGTACGGACGCCAGGTCACTGCCTCAATGTCATCAACGATCCGTCTCCAATACTCAAGCTTCCCCATCATATGCTTCGTGCGGCTGCCTGCAGTATACGAAAAACCGCCGCTGGCCTGCATTAGATTTAATTGCGTAGCGAGGGTATGGATAATGTAGCAATGTGCTCCCGGGGCCCATACCTGGAGAAGGGTAGCCCCTGCCGATAGACTGCTGCCGCCAAGATAAACAATCCAATGCAAATCATGGTACAACTGGGCAAGCATGCACATGCCCCAAGCATATCTAGTCCTATGAATGACTAGACCCTCTAACACTCGACCCCAACCAAGAGATAGACCCTTTGACCTCTTATCAGGACAAAGGAATCCACCAATGAAACCAGCCAAAACTGAAGGGAGTGGAGCATAAGCCTCATATATGTCAATCCACAGAATCCACTCCCCTGCAACATGAGGATCCTGAAAGACCCTCCACATGGCCTCTACCCCACCAACCTCCTTCGAGTCGTGGACCACAATCTCCCCTACAAACGGTATGTGAAGAATATGCCATACATCCTCTGGCGTCACTGTCATCTCACCAGTAGGTAAATGAAATGTGTTGTGGTCACTATGCCACCTCTCCACCAAAGCTGTCAATAGACCCCTATTGAGTCTAATATGGGGCATGTCCAACAATGTAGCCAAACCACAGGCAGCAATATGTTGTCTCTCATCAGGAGACAGTCGTGAAATCATATCAAATGGCCAGGGGAACTGCTCCCGCACCTGGATCACATCCAACTGCTCCTGTACTCATGCAAAACAAAACATTTTAATCAGAATATCAAAAGATCATCAACAAATCAAAACATTATGCTTTTTCCTATCAATCTATCAGATTATCAAGAAACCCTCATCTATAAATTGGGTTCAATCATTCAGAATGCATAATTATTCCTCGCCTATCATGAAGGTAATTATTATCAATCAAATAGATCTCGCTCATCATGAGATCGTTTCCCATATATTTTAGTCAAGATCAACACTAAAATAGATGGAATCAAAAACAAATCGACAAAAATCAAAATGCACAATGTTAAATCAATTTTTTTACCCAAAGCGCTACAAAATCAACCTAATGCGCTAAAAAGTCTGGCGCGCTACAGAACAAACCCGGCGCGCTAAAATTTCTATCGCGCTACAAAATTTCATGGAAGCGCTATCAAACTGACCTCGCGCGCTAAAACTTCTGACGCGCTGCAAAACCTACACGACGCGCTACGCTATTGACCGGACGCGCTAAATCTACGACGCGCTACAACAGAGCACGGACGCGCTACAACGCGTTCCGTGCGTGCTAAAACTAAAAAAAACAAGTGCAAAATGCATCAAAATCAATGGCGCAAATTATGAGAAAAGTTTGAGGTACATACCGGAGGACCATAATCGGCCGGACGCTGGTAACGGCGCACACGCTTGAGTCGGTGGGTGTGGTATGGGATCGGCATCCTAGCTCTGATTGCTCTGGAGGGTCTCTATCTCAAAATTTGTAAAATTCAATGCACAAATGACTTTTGAAAATGACCTTTGGAGCATTTATAGACTATTTTTTTGGGGGAATTTTATGGGATTTATTTATTTCTCATTCTGAGGAATTAATTCTTGTCAATCACTGGGGCATTTACAATCTTGTCGGGAGATAAATTGTTTCTTCATCAATTCATCATCAAACCATCATAAAAATTCAAAGTTTCTGAAAATTCATAAAATATTCAAAATTCATCAATTTATCTCCCGAGGGGGCATATATCACTATCTTTTCGAAATTCATCATCTGGGACAAGTCTGGGGCATGCTTTAAAACCTTTCGTCAATACTGGCGGCCGAAGCAAAAACATTCTTTGAAACACTGTGTAAACACATCACTTCAAAGAGGGGCAAAATGTAGACACCTAAAAATGGTCTGGAAAATCCAATTAGTCGAATACGCCTTATTTGATTAATTAATCTTAAATTCCTCTACTTAGTAAATAAATAGAAATATTTATTTATATTAAGTTCATTTATCAATTCTCCTATTTTTCTCTCCTAATTAAATAAACAAAATTAAAAACTTTGTTTTATTTAATTATTATCAATTTTATCACATTATTTCTCTCTTAATTAAATAAACAAAATTAAAAACTGTTTTATTTAATTATTATCATTATTTCTTCTATCTTAAAATTGAATACACAATTTAAATAATTCGTGTTATTTAATTTCACATTTCCTCTTAATTAAATAAAGATTGTCAAAAATCTTTTATTTAATTATCACTCTCCTTTAATTTAATAAAACCAAACCCTATAGTTTGATTTATTAAATTATTTATTCCTCATTTTTGATAAATTTAAATAAATTAAAATTATTTAAATTTATTGCATAAAGTTTGCACTATTCCCTCACCAATAAATATTTATTTCTCACCAATCAAATTAATGGCACTGCCATTCACGGGAAAGCTTCAGGGAAAATCTGCAGGAAGATCTCTCAACAACCTTCCACCCACCTTCCCTCTTATATTGCCTAGTGTTTTCATGGGGAGAAACCATTCCCCATGATCAACTCCTTCTTCTCATCCCAAGCCTTTAGATTCTCCAGAAGAAATCACAGCCCCTCATCCCGGTTTCCTGTACAATTGTGCTGCCGTGAAAGCTATAAATACAGCTCTTGGGCTACACAAAAAGGATCCCAACAAATGTAATCTTACTCTGCAGGTTTCCAAAGCACTCAAGCATCCAATTCATCCAACAATCACCCAGCAACCATCCAGCATCCATCCAGCATCAACATTTGCAGTCATGGCTGCCATTAGCATAGAGTTTGCATATTTAGATTAAAATAGAGTAGCATAATCTCATTTCTCATTCTCTAAGTGTCACTTAATAGTTTAATTAGCTTAAGAATCTGAGAGCTAAGTAAATTAGAGAAGTCTTTAGAGTTAGAGAGCAATAGGATAGCATTTTGAAGCTTTTTAGTTTAATTTAGTTTAAATTCATTGAGTTTTAGATACAATTATCTTATTTAGAAGCGTAGATGCATAGTTTAGCTTGTTTCCCCCATTCTAGGCAGATTTTGTGCCAACGGCTTCAGATAGGTCTACACTAATTTACTACCAACCCGATTCTTCTGCTTTGAGATTTGCCATGCTGTTGAGATTGTGATTTTTTTGGGCTATGACTATTGCTACTAAAATTGCGGACCACCCTTAGAGGGTGCCCAAAAATTCTTGGAGGACCCTGTAGCTTGAGGCTATCCACCTCTAGAACCATAACCTAATGTCAGGGCACTACCAATCTGAACTACTATATGACCTCCCAATGCCATTGGTTTTCTTCTACTAGACAAGCCTTTTCAATAGCTACCTTCATTGTCTTCAACTTGAAGATAACTCCACCAATGATTCAATTGTTTAATCCTCTATCAAAGTGTTGCATAGGCATCACCTGATCATTACCAATCCCTACATACTACTTGGTCTCGTTAAAATGATGCTCATATTATTCAACAGACATTGCCAACTATCTCAACTCATGGAATTCATCTACTTTGCAATTCCTCTAGTGTTCATAAAGGAAATAGGCCCTGAATACCTCCATAAAAAAATCACAAGTCACCATGTTGATGTCAATATGTCCTTTTTTTTTCTTCAAGCCGTGACCAAGTGGATGCAAAGCCTCCAAGGTGCATGATGGCACACCTAGCTTTGGTATTACTACCATAGGAATGCATAGCAAAGAATCCATCCAAATCAATCAGCCATGTTTATTCCTCTAGACTCCCACCAGAACCATCAAATGTGGGAGGTCATAATCTCAATAGGTCTCTCATGTGACCCACCACCACTAAATCCTACTCTGCTATTATTTCCCCATGTCTCGGTGATCTCTCCCTTTCCCTTTCCAACTATTTTTCTTCCACTGGCCTAGGGCCTAAATGACCCAGAATCTTCTCAAGCAGGTGTTGCAAGTGACCACCATCTAGACGTGGTTGCTCTGGGTTATTACCACCACCTACTCAATTTTTTTGGGAACTCTATCATTCCTCATGCTCTAAACCATGGGAACTTGGAAGTGATGGACTTTGGCATTCAGCCCCACATCCACCACCTCAACCTCTTCCTTGGCCATGACCTCTACCTTGAGGCATGATACTGCACATCAATTGCAAGGTATACATGAGATCAAGAGTGAAGGAAAAGGTTGACTAACAGACTCAAACTACCAAGAGAACCCAGTGCTTGCAAACCTGGCTCTCATACCAAGTTTTACTACCCCATCACGCAAACCCCAAACGACAACTAAAAATGCAACAATTTTATTTTGAAACAAAAAACATAAAGATTGAACACTAAGTTTTCCAATGCATATAACATAACTAATGATTACAAATTAAACACCTAAGTCCTTTGGGGATACACGAGGTGACATTGCACAAATTATCCCTTAACAAAATTGATAGATATAATTACCAATTCCATTATCGTGACCCATTCATTCACATATCTCCATTTTAAACATTCATAAATGATAAGGTAATGTGAAAAAGTTAATCCAATATAATAACCACACACATGTACATAATAAGTTAAAAATTGAAATGTATTGAATATATTTCCATTGATACAACATGACATGAATGGTGTTTAGAAGTATAGATCAAGAAGGAATTACATAGTATGATTATACATTACATTAGTTTTCAGTACATCTCATTTAATACATGCATACGTTTACATCATAAGTCTTCCCAACGCATGTGGGAGTAATAAATCAATACAAAAAGTACAACTAAAGTAAAAATATACATCTGGTAACATGTGAACTCTAGATCAAGCTATATCTACAAAACTCTGCATTGAATGGTACACTACATGACAGGGGACCCAACGGGGTGTGTAGAATGTTCCACCCAACCAGCCCCATGCAAGGAGTAAATAAGGAAAGATCCTCGACCACGATCAACCAAACAGAAACAACAAGACTTAACTCCAAACAAGAAAGACATAAAAATCATAAAGGAAAATAGAACATCAAGAGACCACTTCTAGAGGCTACCAACAATAAAAAATCAAGGAAATGCTAGAGGAGAGTGTCATCACACAGTCCTACATGGGTTATCTTGACTACCTTTCTTTAGGTGTCAGCCCCCATCTATGGTTATCCTAATAGCCTCTCTAGGCACTAGCCCCACAAGGTGACTCGTGTGGAACCGTTAACCTCTTATGGAGATGAGTCAATGATCTTTCCAACCATGACTTTTGTATCCCACCTTAGTTTATGGAATCCCTAACGGGTGGATGAGGCATCCTTAATTATCTTTTTAATGTTTTTACTACCCTTCCCCCTAATTAATTAATTAGGTTATCACTTGTTACTCTAACTCTAATGTGGGTTATCCTGACAACCCCTTTGTGTGTCGATGCCCACGTAGAGCCACTCTCCCTAGAACCCAAAACACAAAATCAAACTCCAAGGGGTTGTACCAACATAAGAAATATTGAATCCCAAAATGGAACATTTGCATGGAAAAATCATCTGGCCAATCTTCATAGGCACAAACACTCATGAAACAGTAAAACCCAAGTGCAAACTCAGAATCACAATTATAGTCAAAACATTGACAAGTGTCAAATTAAAAGACCTCATAATAAACCACCATTTTCACATGCCTCTAGAAGCTTTTAACCATAGCCTTAACTCTTATAGAAGGGTTAACTAACTTAAGGGTTTCCCACATGACCATAATCAATTCAAGCAAACAACAATTGACTCAATGAAATTTCAAGAGTTAAACAAACACGAGTTTTCTATAACTCAACAAACACCATTAAAATAACACATTGCACGATTTCTACCATGAAATAAAAACAATCAATTTTCCTAATATGTCTAATTTTGATAAAAATCATTCAACTTAATTTATTAAAAATACCTTTTTCTAGTTTAGCCAATCAAACCATAAAAACCAAAAATTACAATTTAACATCACGTATCTTTTCAATAATTTCAACAAATATATATAAACATACATACATACATACATACATATATGTATATATATATGTATATACACACACACACACATTATTATGTGTATATATATATACATATATACATAATCACATATTTAAATCAACATTCTAATTTAATAATATAACCACCATGATATATTTACACACACACACACATATATATACATATATATTTAAATATATATCTATATATAATATATACTAAATGAAATAACTAAAAACAAAAAACAAAAATTTAAAAAATAATAATAATTTTTGGGGAGGATGTGAATCCTCTCCTCACGAAGAGGCCATAGCCCCACCCAGGGTTGTGCCCAATAGCCTATAGGTTGTTGTGCGTAGCTGTGAGTGGCTACAAACAATAGCCTCCCATAGTCGCACATACTGGTAAGGGGGGTGGGGGTTGGGTATGGCTTCGCTGTCCCTCCCCAATCCCATTTCAATATTTTTTTTTATAATTTTTTTTTGTATTTCTTTTTTTTTTTAAACAAAACTTCAAAAAATTATACATAAAGTACAGAAAATATAGGCCATTCCCGAATAAAATTTTATATAGAAATTTTCAAAGAATGAGATTGATAATTTCTCCCATAGCATATATATATAAACAATTTTAATTTTTTTGATTGGTAATCGCTTTTGACTAGAGCTATGAACTAGTGGGGTCATAATGGGGGACCTCATCCCCAATTTCATCCCTAATTTGTCTCATGAAGATGTATCCTTCCTTCCTCCTTTGGCTTCCTTCATCCTCTCTTCTCCTCTCCCCTCTGATCTCCATCCTCCTTTTTTCGTCCTCCCAACACCATCTTCTTTTTCTCCATTCTCCTTCAATCGTCCTCCTGCCTTTGATTCTTTCTCCTTTTTTCTCTCGTCCTCCTTGCCTTCCTGGCTCTCCTCTACCATTCTCCATTTTTCTCCAATTCTTCACTTCCTCCTTCCTCCCTGTCTCTTGTTCACCTATCTTTCTTTTGTCCTCCATTCCTCCCTACCTCCCAGCCACCCCATCCTTTAGCTAGCACACTGCCTTCCTTCCTTCGTGCTCACTCGTGCTCCCGACGCATGTTTTCATCCTTCGTCAATCTTCTGCATCTATTCCTTTGACTCTGACTCTGTACTCTGTACTCCATCCTCTGATCTTTGATCTCCATCCGGAAAGTTCTGCTTTCAAGCTCCAACACCACATATCATAATTTGTGAATCGAACCTAGGACGCCCTATCAACAGGGCCAAGTGACTTGCTGTCACACTGTGGGGTGAACCCCATATATAAACAAATATTATTGATATTCTCACAAACCAAAATCTAGGTCTGTTTATACACATATTTTTGTGACACACTTTCATTTCAGAAAAGAGTTTTTAGGGAAGTAATTTCAATGGGGTATTATATTATTTTTTTCAGAGTCATTTGCCCACAATAACATAGATTTATTTTTTGTTCAACAAAACTATAAATTCCAAATCCTCTCAATTTCAACCAGTATTAATTTTCCAAATACCAAATTCTTTTAAACAAAATCACTAGTATAAGCATGGAAGACAAAATATTTTTCATTTTCATACAAAAATAAAAAGAAATAACAAGAGAGGAACCTAGAGTCCTACGCTTGATGTCGAAGTGTCGAGTGCAACTACTCTTCTTCCTCTTTTGGAAACAATCTTCATGAACTCCTTTCTTCTTCCTCAACAAATTCTTCCCCAATCTCTTCTTTCAAGCTCAATTCTCAATAATTATTTTCTTTCACAGACAAAGAACAGAGAAGCACCCTAATTTTTCCAAAAACCCTTGTTACTTCTCCAAAACCACCAAAAATACCTGTGAAGAAGAATCCTTCTTTTTCCCCAATAAAATAAAAGAAACTTTTTTCTTTTTCCAAAAATCCTAAACATGCATTGGTCCATTTTTTTTAAAGCTCACAATTATCCCCAAACAATTAACTAAAAATTCCTTTATTCAATATTTATCCCCACTTGATAAAATCTTTAAATTATATTATTTTATCTATGCCAGTGAAAATTTATAATTATGAAAAATATTATTTATTTATCCCCTTAAATTAATTAAACAACTTTTAATTTAACAATCTTTTAAAATATAATATTTTAAATCTAACAATTAACTTAACCACAATTACCTATAATTAATTATATCAATTAAATAATATTAACATTCTACCAAGAAAATATAAAACATAAGGATTAATTAGATCACACATAAATAAAGATTAAAACAAATGAACATCACAATACCATGTAGAATGAAGATGGGGTCATGGACAATGACACTGCTACACACACAACATGATGGAAAACTTGGGATGGGGACACTTCCTTATCAACTCCCTTTTTCAACTTCATACCCATTGGGTTTATGGGACACACTCGGACCTGTCATGCAGGTGGAGTCGATGTCCAATGCCTGCATCCTGCATACACACAAATTTCAAGTAGCATATAAATCCCCAATACAGACACACCATGAAAGGTAGTTGCAAGGTAGCAGGGCACTCACGAGCGAGTGATGCTACTCTTTCCTTTCACCAAGACTCGCTAGAAAACACATCAAAATCCATAAACAAACATTAGAACATACACCACCACATAATATTAATGAAAGCCATAACATATCCAAATAGTATTATCACCACATAATGTATCATAGAACATCATAAGTAGTATCATGTGCATTTAACCAACTAAATTGTAAATCCACACAATCAAACTAGTGAAATAATCACCATCACAACCCAAGCATAAAACTCAACACAAAAGAGTATCCAAAATTATCAGCAACACGAGGGGTATTACAATGAGTATTTTGGGAATGATGATGTTTCTGAGCTCTCTAAACAACATTGTAGCAAAGACATACTAGCCTTGAATCCATGGATCCCTTATGTGTTATTTTGGGATTGCATTGTGCGAAAAACCCCTTTTTGTGATGTAGCTTCATTTGGAAACATATTACTTGGCATAGGGATTTCTAGATAAGCTCTCATGTCCTTTCTATTGTTATCATTTAACATTTACTACTTTAAAGCAATCACTGAAAGCATGGTGTTTAGCAATTTCTTTAAAGTGGGGGCATACATTGGTATTATTCTTTTGCAAATCAGGTTTCATTATGTACTCTTATATTACTTTGTGTGATGCATCTTTCTCTTTGTGGTGAAATTGGGTGTGATGTCACCCAAGAGTGTAATACCTCTTAGCATATTATATTCCTCTTAGTAGCTTGATGTGACACATTGCATCCCCTAAGTTGAAAATATTCTATTCTTTGATTGGTCATCTCTTGGAGAAATTAGGCACAATGTTCTCTAAGTTAAGACCTTACATGAAATAAGAAAAATCCTTTGAACATAGCTTACACTACTTTTTCATTTACAATAGCTATTATATGGCCACCTTGCATAACACACTATGCTTGCCTATGGAGCCACCTTGTTTGTTCATGACTATAAAGCATAAAATGTTTTGCTTTCCTTGTGAATCAGTTTGTTCATGTTGTGTGTTGACTTATCAAAGTTATCAAGAGGTATAGATTTGGTGTGGTTAGTGTATGGGAGTCGAACATAGGTATGAATTTCCCATATCCACATTCTTGTGTGTGTGAGCACATACCAACCACATGCATGTGTCTCACCTCTGTAGGGGCTCACCTAGTGGATGTCTCGAGGTTTCACTAGTCGTTGTGAGTGTTTGTTTGGTTTGCATAGTGGAAATAAATTTCCAATTGTAAATTTTTTTGGAAAAAAAACTTAGATTTGATTCACACCGCATTGGAAAAATGGTCAAGGCTTGATCCACCCCTTTTATTTTTGTTTTATTTTTCTTCTTTTTGTCTTTGGCAGTGTATGCTTCTACCTTGTTGTTTCTCCTTATATTATTCAAATGTGTGTTCTTTTGTGCCTATGTTGGTTTGTCATAGCATCTTGATCTTGGGGGTTTTTGCAACCCTCTTGATCATTGTCATCCTAGCATTAGTTCACTTGGACCAATATTGATGCAAGTTTGTCTACTTTAATATGAGTTTGAATAAAGTTCCTCCTCTCACTTAAGTGGGGGCTAAAGTAGTGTAGAGAAATGTATCCCTTTACATTTTCACACTTATTTGGGCCCTCCCTACTAAAATTGGGCTTCTTTATGCCTTATTTGGTTGTATTTTGCATCCACAAGCCTTATTTAATGCAATTCTCTAGGGATAGTCTTGACACTTATCTAGTGACCAATCATAATTTAATGATTTTGGGTTTTGAATTCTAGATTTAGTAATGTGGGACTCATACACCACCCTAGGGATATGGATCCCACCTAAGTTTTAGGGCTTGATCTTGAATTTAGCATAGAACTCAACATTTCTTGAAATTTATGTCCCAAGTGTATGCTACTAGGAATCATATTCCCCAAATGGCATATGAGTCATGCTATATCTTAGACCTATTTTAAATTCAATTCTTGGTAGAATTTTATTAGTGTTGTAATCTTGGAAAATTTGGCATAAACAAGTATAAATATAAGGTTATTTCACATATTTTTTCCTAGCAAGTGGATGAGAGAATTCCTAAGGAAATTTTATGAGATCAAGTACATTCAAGAACTAATTATCAAGAATTTTGGAGATAAATTCAAGAATCAAGCATCATGTGTGTTTTTGAGCTAAAATTTGTGATGCGGGTTCTTATGATTCAAACAAGCATTCAAGTCAAGATTCATATCACTCTATCAAGAGTTATATCTCCATTCATGCTAGCCATTTCATGCAAGTTTTCAGCCTTTGTTACAAGGGTTTGGTGAGTTACAAAATTACATATTATTCATTCATCATTCCTTTCATTTTTCTATTCATGTCAAGGTGTATAGGAGAGAATTTGCACCCTTTACACAAATTCAACTTTTACACTTCCTTTCCTTAGAAAACCAAATCCAAAGGAAAATTTTCACTTCAACCCACTACCTTCATTCCACTTGGCATCTATTTTTTGTTTCAACGGAAGAATAATTATCAGGGATGCCTGCACGATGCGTAGATGTATGTGTGGTGCACTTACATCCCTGGCAGATTCCTACATCTGAAGCCAATAGATGCATTACACTTCCCATTGGGGTTGATTTTTAATGCCCCACTTTGATTGACCGACCTGAATATGGCTATTTTTATAATTCTCCCTTCAAATTCACTCTTCATTCCTTCATTTCATCCTCTAACACTCTCTCCAAGCAACATTTTGAGAATTCTCAAGCATTCTCTTATCATTCATCACTCTCAAGAAAAACTTGGCACTCCATAGCAACAAAAACACTTCATTTACTCCATAAAGAAAGTGTGGAACAAGACCATTGTAGTAGGGGGTTGAGTTCTCTCATTTTCTCCTCTATTAGCTAGAGAGCTCTTGGTGGAGGGGGTAAGCTTTTCACTCCTCTCCTCTATGATTTGGTCGAGTAGGACATTATTGTTTTGTAATGTTATTGTGTTCTTTACTTTCATTCTTATTTTATCACATTTTTCTATATAGTTGTTATCTTGCATGTTTGTGGAGGTGGAAAAAACAAAATGGGGGTCTGATTGAGGTAGACCCCTATACAACCCCCCAAAAATTTTCCTCCTTTTTTGGTGTAGTTGGGCATGATTTTTGGAGCTAGCTGGTGAAAAAATACCTTTGTGATATCATTCTTATCACCGTAAGTCTCACATATTTTCTTTATAATATGGGTATGTGTAGGATTATGATGGGCCAAAAAGTGGCAATATGATGGGTATTTGTAGGCTATGTAGCTGATGACTTTTTTTTTACCCAAAATTGATGAAATGGAAAGGGTTTTTAAAGGAGATTATCAACTTTACACAAATATAAATTATACTTTACCTTGAATTTAATAAATAAATATTATTCATTTTCTATTTGAATTATGACTAAAGTTGTAATTGATAGGTTGATTGAAAAACATCTATAGCTTTCAAATGGTATCACATTTTTGGAATCCAAAACATGCATCACATTATATGCTTCACATACTATAGGATTTAAAAAATAAAAAATAAATTTTATGAAGTTTTGACCAACTTAAGGTGGTTAGACATACGAGTTTTTATATTTTTTAAAAGTTGTAATAAAAAATTCATAATTAATTATTTACTTGGAAAATAAAATAAAAAAATATGTATCACATCTGGACATGATTCTTCTACTTATGTATAAAATATTATAAAAATAATAATTATTTAATTGTGGTTAGGATGGTTAGACATACACCTGCTTCTTATTTTTTCCCCGAAATTTAAGTACTACTACATTGAAATCTCAAATTTTCAGCAAAGAGATTTTTCTTTTCTTTTTAAATAAACCTAGTAGTTTAGAAACTACATTCAATTTTATATAGATTCTATTCTTACATATTTTTGAAATAATATAGTTAACTTATTGAAATTTTTACATCAAGTTGTCAAACTCTGATTTTTCTAAAAAAATTGCCACTTAAGGGCCTATTTTTTCCATGATGATCCTGCACATACCCATATTTTCTCATATCAATCTTATTTTATAGCTTTGTTTTGTCCCTTTGGAACTGACTAGCTAGATCATCATCTTGTTCTCTGGTGGTTCACATTTTGTCTCTAGCCCTCTAGTTGTACGGATGCTAGTGCACCTAGGAGACACTAGCGTGCCATGTTGACATCCCCAATACACACATTCATCCTTAGGTAGAGAGCTACCTGAGGTACAATGTTGAACCCAAAAATTGGCTTGCCTAGCCCATTTTGAGTTTCGGGTCTACAAAGTGATTGAAGGACCTTATAGTTCTCATCATTCTCGTCCCTCATCTCCAAACACTCCTTTAAGCTGAGGTAAGTTAGGGCATCCTTCCATTATTGGTTGTTCATGACCTAGGGCTTGGAATTTGGTTGGTCCCCCTCTCTTACACTTTTGGTGAGCCTGACATGAACTAACGTCTACTCATCTATTGGTGTTGAGGTTTTTCCCTTATAGCTTGTGATTTTGTGCCCCTAAGTGTTGTGAAGGTTTATGAGAAAAACAACCTATTCCACAACCTTTGGGTATATTGTTAGGATAATTATACAACACCTTCCAATGGAGTGGACAAAAATCACTACTAATTTCTCTATAGGAATTTTTGTTGGATCTACCATTGGTCTCACTGCATAGGAGTAGTCATCAAGGGGCAAGGTAGGATTATCTAATGAGACTGACCACATCTCCACTCCTCCTAAATCTACCACACTATTGTTAGTAGATGAGCATGAGGCTATTCACATTCCTTCATAATATGTCTTCTCCCTCAACAAAGGGTTGGGAAACTTGGAACATCACTTGGAAAGAGACCTGAAGTTAGCTAGGGCTACCTGGGTTATTGACAAGCTAAAGTATATGGTGGAAAAAGACCAAATAGACATATAAATCCTGGCTAGTTTGTCTAGTTTGAGTGATGAATGTGCTCCTCCAAACAATCCTAACATTATAGAGGGAGCCACTTTTGAAGACCATGAGAGATAGCTAGGATTGTTGATGCCTCCGACATATATATACATGGTTGATATTGTACCCTTGATTAGCATCTCCTCTACCTTTGAGGGATAAAACTCTATCAAAGTGAACAAGATCCAGTTGGGTTTTATCTTCAACCCTCCTATCACCTCTAGTGGTGGAGGTTTTGGCAGGATGAGTAGTGGGGGCTTTGGTAGTGGTGGTGGCTTAAGTAGTGGAGGAGGTGTGGGTGGTGGATTTGGAAGTGGAGGTGGCTCTCATGGAGACCCTACTCATGGTGGTGGCTTCAGTAGTGGTTTCAGTGAAGGTCACACCTAGGGTTTCGGTGGTGGTTTAGGAGAGGGTTCCTCTAGTCCTCTATCTTCTAACGACCCTATTCTAAACAATATTTTTAGAATATGGGTAAGATTAAAAGATAGCTAGCAAGTCTCTCCCAAGCCTCTCTCCATCCTATCTTTCAACCCTTCTTCTAGCATAGCCTATTATTAGTCACAATCTTGAACACTCCCTTCCTTCAAGGAATGGGGATTCCTAAATTTGAAAAGGTATGTCCATAAAGGGGACCCACACATCCATGTTTCCACCTTTAACACCTTGTGCATAGATTTCTTCCATCACGATACATTTATGGAAAAACTATTCCCTTGGTCTCTCAAGGATATAACACTTGAGTGGTACTGTTCCTTGCTCGATAATTCCATTTTCTCATTTGAACAAATTTTAAACCAATTCTTACAATAATTTGAAGCCAACATTAGGGAAAAGATGAGATTTTTAGATCTTGTTTGATGCAAAAAAGGCGACAATGAAAAAATTACTGACTTCATCATATCAAGTACTCTTCTCATAAATCTCTTATATGTTGTTTGATTATGATGTTGAGAAGATATTCATAGGGAACTTGCAAAGGCCTTGGTAGGAGAATTTCACCCTTATGAAATACCCTTTCAAAAATTTATGTGAAGCCCTACGAGAGTATGAACAAATGTTGGTTTAGTTTGGGGGATCCTCCTCATGCTCCCATTCTGAAGGAAATTCTATTGTATCAATCTCTGGAAAAGGAAAGGCCATTATGAATGTAGTAGCCATTATATATGACAACAACCTCAAACACAACCAAAAGTTTACAAAGTTGGTAGAATATTACTCTTCCATCTTGCAAAAGTTAGTGAAGGATAAGATCGTAACCTTTCCCAACCCTAAACCTCTTAAGGAACCTTACCCTAGTTAGTATGATGCAAGTACTTATTATCAATACCATCAATTTAA
Source organism: Sequoia sempervirens (assembly GCA_007258455.2). Taxonomy (NCBI): domain Eukaryota; kingdom Viridiplantae; phylum Streptophyta; class Pinopsida; order Cupressales; family Cupressaceae; genus Sequoia; species Sequoia sempervirens. The sequence goes on from VDFB02167678.1 coordinate 15,368, forward strand.
CGGACATGATTCTAAATGTTGTATGTGTCTATGTCATGAGATATAGGACCACATTGAGGAGAGTATTGTTTGTCTTGATGGAAGCAAGAAAATATGAATAAATTAGTGGGAAAAGTGAAAATTGAATTGTAGATACACACAGACCCATTTCCATTGCATTTTACTAACATGATTGTCAATCCCACTGATTCTATCACTCATCTTGAGGCCTATGTTAACATGGTCATAGTTATTTCTATAGCACAACTTGCGACCAGTTTTCCAAATGTAACATTCACTTCACATGAATTACCCTTGAATAACAATCCCTCTCTCCTCTATATCCATACTCACCTCAATGGTAACATTATGGTGTAAGGGAACCTAGCTTCATCATGTAAATAGGGGTCTAAAGTTGGTTTTTTTCTAATGTTGAGTCATTTTTGGGTGTAATAAGGTCTAGTGAGACCATTTCTAATGTTTTTTGTTGATTACAGTCATATAGGGTTAGTTAGAGTAAAAGTTGTCAAGTTTTGTGTAAATGTTGCAAATGTTGAATTAGCAACTTTAGACATTTTGTTGTTCTTGGAAGTTGAATGGTCTTTGGATTCAAAAGGTTGTTGGAACCATTTTTTTTTATGGTTGATATTTAAAAATTCCTTTAAAAACTTGGGGTAAGGTTCTCGAGTGGTTGTTGATGTTCAAGCAATAAGAAACTTTCATTCTTTCTCCAACTTCTTGTGTAAATTTTCTGTTGCAAGCATTGGTATGGTTTTGTACTAAGTGGTTATGATCCAAAGTGCATTGAATTTGGTGGAGACATGAAATAATATTTTTTATTTTTTTTTATTTTGATTTATTTCATCAAGTTTGAAGCATGTTAGAAACTTTTTCTTGAAAACGAGTTCAAAACCCCAATTTTGAGGGTTTGAGAGTGTAAATATGGAATAAAATACCATTACACCAATGGGAATCTTTGAAAATTTGTGGAATAGTGTTAGATAGGTTTTTATTTCATGTTTTTAGGTTTGTAGATGCATGGGAGGTGGTTTGGGTAAATATGATGATGCCCTAGGTGGAAATTCACATGTTTTCATGCAATTGAGAGGTATAGGTGCTAGGGTTTGTTAAAAATATTTTAGGAATTAACTTGTAGCGGTGAAAATGTGTTTTTATATTATATTTGGTATGTTTGAATTGTTGGATTATAGAGTGGAGGCTTGGAGATTGTAGAGTCTATACTAGTTTTGTTAAAGTAGCCTAACTAAGCCTTTCTCCTAGCATAGTAGTAGATATTTTAGGGTGATGTGCAAAAGAAGCCCTATGATAATTTGAGATATGTTATGAAGGAGGAAAATGGGTATCTATAACAATGATTGTTTTGTGGGTTAAAAATCTCTTTTGAAAGTTATGGTGAAATTGCATTGTTTGGAATGCTACAAGGCAATTTGAGGAATTAGTGAGAAAAGAGCCAAGTAGGGTTTTGTGAGTGGAAAAATTGTTCAAATTTGATTGACTTGTGATTGTTAGACTACCTCTACCCTACTTCACATCACATTGTGATAGGGGTCTTAGTAGACCTCATGAGTTGAGTGAATGTTATTATAGAAGAGACGTTGTGGCTTAACTCAATACATAGAAAAGAATACAAAGAGAAAAAATCCACCATCCATACACATGATGGTATTTCTCTAAAACCATATTGCTTGATAAATTTTTTCATCCTAGTTGGACCTAGGGCTATTGACATAGTTTTTGATGTCATTCCAAAGTCAGATCTATTTAGGATGAAGCTAGGCATACCTTGGCTAGCTTCAATGAATGGAATTTCCTCTATTGTTCACAAATGCTTAAAGTTCTCCCATGAAGGTGTTGTGCACATAGTGCATGACATTAGATACTAACCTTTGGTATCCCCTAGGGGGTATTCATTAGACCATTTTTGGCCTACCTCGATTGGTCTGCTTCCTCTAAGAATGGACATACTCTACAAGAACTATGTGAAGTATAAGACCGAGGACAAGGGATAGCCAAAATTGGTTCTCCTTGTAGCACAATAGCCAACTACATCCTCTTCCCAAAGAGGGAAGGAGAAGCTTTCCACCTCTCAAGTTCACTCATCCACTCCTCTCTCTTGGGAGGAGTATTAGATGAGCAAGCCTTGCTTCTACCCATTTAGTACAATGATCCCTCCTTTGCATAGACCCAAGATCAAGATATCAGGCCTCCCTAATAAATCACCTAGACCTTGGTACTATTTGTATGGTAAAGGAAAAGGTATGAATGGGGAATCCTCTTTATCTTGACCTTCACGACCTCCTATTGCTCCTATTCTCAAACTAGTAAATGGGAAGAGGCCCACTTTCAAGGTACTTGACCCAACTCCCCCTACTACTTCTCAACCTCCTCCTCTTGCTCCCATTTAGGAGTCTATCCCTCTGCTAGAAACATTTTTGGTGGACACATTTGTGGCTAAGTAGGAGCCTTACATTCCATTGCAGCCTCTAGCCTTTGGTTCAAAGAGTCGTAGAAATAACCTTGCACATGAGTGCAAGCACTAGTAAAAGGATCTCATGGCTAAACATGCTACCTTACAGAGTAAGGAAGAGGAGATGACTTCCCTTATATCAAGGCCTCCTATTGCATCCTCCTCTCTCCTCCAGTGTGCTTCCATACGATCTAGTTCTATATCACTTCTAGCTTCCATTGTGAGTATGAATGTGCATGACCCTAAAAAGGTGTAGGTGTTCATTGCTCCTTCAATGGAGCCACCTTCGATGATGTCCCTTCTAGATGTCCCACATTTCCTGAAACCCATAGATATAACAAACACTCTAGTGGTTTCTACTGCAATTTTCTCTTCCTCTTCCTTTGCACCTCTTGCCTCATCTATGGGGATTTAACATCCCTCGATGGAGTGAAAAGTGGAGAGTGGTCCTTCCAACAACAGAGGATGTAAGAGGATCCCACCTTCTCTGAAAGGTAGTCTCACACTGACTTGTTTTGTCCTAGTGATAGAACTAGTCCCAACTTCCCTTGAGTATGTCACCGCTCACGAGTCACTCGGTGAACCTAGTGGTGAATCTTAGGCACAACCTTCTCTTTCCATTGAGGTAAAACATAACACTCCTACAAGTTGCATTTTTTTCAAGCCTTATCAACGATCTTTGTGAAATTTCTGATGTTCGCTCCATGAGAGCTCAGTGGAGAGGACATTGCAAGGCCTTCCTCCTTAGTCCTTGTTGTAGGAGGGTTGACCACTCCTCCTCTTAACATTCCTCCATTGTAGGCTTGTCCTCCTCCCTATGATCATCTAGAGTGTAAAGTGAAAAAACTCTTGGTCGATCAGTGTTAGAGGGAGGCCCATTTATCTTTAGATAAGATATGTGTGTGTTGTGATGTGTTCCCCCATGATCATGTTGTGTTTTCCTAGATAAACCTTATCACCCCTGTTGCTTGGATATAGGTGTGATTTTGTGTCATGAACCTTCTTCTATGTGTATCATCATTCTTCCATTTTTGTGATTGATTTTCAATAAATTGGGAATGATGGAAAGCATTGGAGGCATTTACGCTTCCCTTCCATGTTAACCCAATTGTTGATTTTTACTTTTTATTCTTGTGCATTCTTCATATGGTTTGATATAGTAGGTGGTTGATGAAAATTCATTTTATATAATATTGCTATACTTATATATATATATGAGTAGTTCTAACCTTGAAATATCAAGCTACCTCTATGCCATGTGTTTGTGTGCATTTCTCTTTTGCTTTTCCTTTATCTTTCTCTCTTCTTTGCTTGAGTTGTCCCTCTCATGTGTGATAACACTACTACAAGACTTTTATTTTTAGAAAATGCATGCATTACAAACGGATCTTTTCTCAAGAATCTTCATAGAATTCTTTTCAAGAATCACATTCTCGACTTGAAACCCTAAAGGAACATGTTTCCTTCATCATGGGTTCATAAAGAAAGAACTTGAGAACCTTCCTCCAAGGTGGGAGAAGCTTTTACCTTCCCCTCATGTGGGATCATCTTCTTCCTTTTAAATTTCTCTATGAAGTGAACATATTTCAAAAGGATTCCTTGATGATGAATTGATTCAGGAAAGAAACACCTCTTTCATACTTTTGAGCGGTGTATCCCTTGAGTGGACCCATTCTTTATGTTAGGTTCACAAGGGACCCTTTTAAAATTTTCCAAATTGTTGATGATCTACATGACTTTCCACTTACTTTCCTATGTGGCTACTTTCTAACATGTTCTATCTACAGGTAAACATGTTGATTTATGGGTGCGCTTGTGAAGCTCTATTCTAACTCTATAGAGTCCCCTTCCCATAGGTTTCCTCCATGTGATAGATCTTGGGGGATACATCCCTATAGGTCTATTGATCTATAGGGAAATTATTATGAGCTTCCTTCATGTGAGAGATATTGGGGGTGGCTCCCCTTCAAGTCTACAGGTCTATACGAAACTTTCTTTGGGTTTCCTCCATGTGAGAAATTTTGAGGGATACATCTCTATAGGTTTTCTAGTCTATAGAGTGCTTTCTCTTGGGTTTAATTCATGTGAGAGATCATGAAGGACACCTTTGTTGCAGGTCTATGGGTCTGTAGGGAACTTTCCCAACTTCCTCCATGTGAGAGATTTTGGAGGATGCTTCCTTGTAGGTCTATGGGTTTGTAAGGTTCTTTTCTAGGTATCCTTCATGTCAGAGATCTTGGAGGAAACCTCCCTTTTAGGTCTATAGGCCTATGAGGCTCTTTATTCTTGGGGATTTCTTCATGTGAGAAATCTTGGGAATTGCCACCTTGCAGGTCTGTGAGCCTATAAGATGCTTTCATTTTTCAGCTTCATAGTTCTATGGGGCTATGAGGTCCTTTGTTTGTCCTACACTCTCAATTTTTCCAAATTGTGGTCTGCTTCCTTGAGGGTTTAGGTATACATTTCTAAATATACTACCTTTTTGATATACTTTAGTGAAGCACTCATAAATATTCATGATCGCTAAAGTGGGGAAAAATGTATCAAAGAAAATTTGCACCCCTTACGAAAATTCTCCTTTTAAACTTCCTCATCTTAGAAAACCAAACCTGAAGGTGAAATTCCACTTCAGCCTATTGTGTTTGTTCCACTTGGTGTCTATTTTGTGCATTGAAAGAAGAATAACTATCGGGGATTCCCATGTGGCATGAAAACATTTGCATGGAGTGCTTACATCCCTGATAGATTCCTACATTTGATGCTAGTAGAGGCATTACACTTCCCATTGGGGTCAATTTGTAACACCCACTTCAACTAATTGACCTGAATATAGTCATTTTTCTCATTCTCCCTTTAAATTCACTCTTCATGTCTGCATTTAATCCTCCAGCACTCTGGTGTAGGAGCACCTAGGAAACATGGGTTTTGCTGAATTCTAGAAGGAAGTTCACATTTTGTTGTGTTATTTTGAGGTCATGTTGACCATTTTGTTAGCATTTGGTGGAGTAGGAATAAACCTTGATCTATCATGATCAATGGATTGGGAGGTGAAAATATTGAATGGGTTTTGAAGCTCTAACTTGTCTAGGTTGCCAACCTTGTCAAAGGTTAGAAAACACATTAGGTCATCTATGGGTTTGAAAAGAAGAACTTAGTTGTTTTGAGGGCCTATTTAAGACATGGCTCGACCATGAGATAGGGTTGGAGGCATTTTTGTTAGAGTGATATTTTGTAAAGCTAAAGAATACAGCGTTGGAGAGATAGTTTTCTGTGTTTATCTTTTAAACTAAGCTTTAATGGAGTAAACTTACTCTTATCTTGTTAGTAGTATGTAGTGTTGATATTGTGCAAGTTTGGAGTGCCATCTATTTGTCTTTACAAATCATTTTTCATCTTTTATTTGTATATAGTTTGTTTTCTGCATTTTCTGGCTTGAATCATGCAGTTTGAGAAAATGGAGTCCTAGTGCACTTCCCCATCGTATAAATTGTACGGCCCTTTGGGATTTGTGTCTAGGCTCCCTTAGTGTAAATATGGTAGTTAGAAGAGTTTTTCGTACTTCAGGAGATGCTAGCAAAGCTTTGCCCTAGGCAAGCTAGTGCAGGTTTGGTTAGGGCAAACTTGGAGAAAAAGTCACCTAACTTGCAGGGGAAATGAGATTTTTGGGAAATTATTTTTTGTGAATTTTCTTGAGGGTCTTAGTAGTGCATGGTGGTCAGGAGGAGGTTCTAGCAACTCATTTTATAGGAGAACTTCTTGAAAGTCTGAAAACAACTTTAAAAAGTCTAGAAACCCTAGCTTTTTGTCCATTTCTGTGTTTGAGCGGTGTACGAGCAGTGTTATTCTAAAACCATGAAAATCTTCAAGGAGAGGACATGAGAACCACCATTCCTAAGCAAAGAACCTAGGTCATTTGGTGGGTTTAGGTTAAAATTGCATTTTGTCTCTATTCAGATACCTAATTGGGGGCTCAAGGCTTGTAGCCTTTCCTAACCCTAGGAGAGGGATTGTGGAAGTGATGGTTAATGGGGGTCTTGAGAAGGTATAAGAACCCTAGATAGAGTCCCCTGAAGCTGTTTAAATGTGTTACACCTCTGCAAGTTATCAAGTTGAATGTGGAGAGAATTTGGTCTTTAAGGAAGAGTAAGGGCCAATGGAGAATATATGGCGAAGCCCCAAGGTTGGCTTGGTAGAAGGGAAGCTTGTTGATTGAAGAGGGGTTGGGCAGACAAACTAGGGGCACCTAGTCATGAGTAGGGACCTATAGGTTAGATTGGTGAAGCAAAAAACCAAAGAGGTCTTACAAGGAAAGGCCTAGAGCAAGAATTTGTGATTGATTCCTCCAACCCCACTCCATATCAGATTAGTATTAGAGCAAGTGAAAGATTTGGGAAGCATCTTATATGTCAAAGGTTGAGTCCAGTGATTCTTTCACCATGGTGACCAATGCAGAACTGGCTAAGATGGTTGAAGAGTAGGAAGAAGACAATAAACAATTGAGGGAAAGAATAGCCCAACTTGAGGCAGCAGTGAGGAGTACATAGTTTGAGGGAAGAATACCAAAAGAAGAAGAGGTTGTAGCGGAAGATAAGGCCCCTGCACCTAACCCTATTTTGAAGGAGGAGCCTTTCTTGAAGGCATTGAAAGCTTTGAGTGGGAAAGAACTTGAAGGCATACCACTTTTTAGTGGAAAATTTGAACCAGACCTAGTCATGGATTGGATAGAAGGCATGGAGAATCATTTTGAGTGTGATGGAGTCACAAAAGCATAGAAGGTGAAGGTTGCTAACTCAAGATTGAGAGGATCAGCCTTGACATGGTAGAATTTTATTCAGACAAAGAGGGAAAAAGAAGGCAAACAACCCATATCAACTTGGAAAGGAATGGTTGCTAAGGTAAAAGAAGCCTACATGCCAGATGACTATGAGATTCAATTGCACAAGAAGAGGAAAATTCTAAGGTAGAAAGACCAAGATGTAAACACTTATACTGAAGAGTTTCAAAAGCTTTGTATGGGGTCTAATATGACAGAGGATGAGAGCCTCAAAGTGGCTAGGTATCTTAATGGCTTGAAATGGAACATTCAAGAGGAGATGGCTCTAGTAAGTCCCAAGATAGTACACCAATGTTATTAGTTGGAAATAAAGATTGAGGAAAGGAACAAGAGGAAGCAAGATCAGACTTCTAAGGGCAAAGGCAAAGGCAAAGATCAAAGAGATCAAAGAGGACAGCGTGGTGCCTACGAAGGTAGAGGCAATGATCAAAGGAATCATGGAGAATCAACACTCAGTGAGCATGGATGTGAAATATCTTCAAGAGGTGGATATAATAGAGGAAGAGGACCTCAAGGAGGTTCAAACAGAGGAAGAGAATCAGGCAGGAGTAATTCTTATTTTGAAAACATGAAGTGTTACCATTGCAATCAAATAGGTCACCCTACTTATAGATGCCCGAAGAAATCTTCCTCATCAAGCAATGAAAAGAGAGTGGCTTATGCACAAGAGGACACTATGAGTTCTAAGGCATCTGAGATTAGTCATATAGAATCTGAGGTAGGAGAGAATCTGATGTATAAAAGAGTTCTGATCAGATAGCCAGTCAAGGAGGAACCTAAACAAATAAGAGCTCTTTTTAGAGTAAGGTGCAACATACTTGGTAAAGTATGCAAGGTTATAGTAGACTTAGGTTCAACAGAAAACATAATCTCAGAGGAGTTAGTAATGAAATTGAAATTAGAAAAGTCACCTCATACTAACCCTTACAAGGTCACATGGTTGAATAAAGGGCAGAGTGTTTTAGTTAATGAGCAAGTAACGGTGGAATTTTCTATTGGAGGATATAAAGATAAGTTGGTTTGTGATGTTTTACCCATGGATGCATGCCATCTACTACTGGGAAGACCATGGCAGTATGACAGAAGTGTTAAGTATGATGGGAAAGAGAACACCATATCATTCAAGAAGGATGGGAAGACTTTCAAGTTGCAGTCACTATTAGAAGAAGATGAAGGACAGTCCAAGACACCAAACATTATGTTGAGCAGTGGTAAGGAGTTCCTTAAGACCTACACCAAGGGAATGAAGGATATGTGGTTGTGTTACAACCTAAAGAAGAAGATAAGGCAGAAAAGACAGTCCTACGAGAAGCAGTCCAAAAGTTGCTTGATAGGTACAAGAGTATAGTCAGTGATGGTACACCTGCAACTTTACCACCAAAGAGAGCAATAATTCATCAAATTGACTTCATACCTGGAGCCTCATTACCTAACAAGGAAGCATACAAACTCACACCAGATCAGAATTTGGAGGTAGCTAGACAAGTGCAAGAATTATTGGATCAAGGATTGATTCAAAAGAGCATTAGCCCATGTGCAGTGCCAATGGTTTTAGCAACCAAGAAAGGAGGTAAGTGGAGACTTTGTACTGATTCTAGGGCAATAAATAGGATCACCATTAGGTATAGGTTTCCTATTCCTAGAATTGAAGACTTGATGGATTGTCTTGGAGGTGCTCAGTTCTTCACAAAGTTGGATCTCAAGAGTGGATACCATCAGATCAGAATTAAGGATGGTGATGAGTGGAAGACAAATTTTAAGACAAATGATGGGTTATATGAGTGGAAAGTGATGCCATTTGGCCTCTCAAATGCCCCTAGCACATTCATGAGACTCATGAATGAAGTACTTAAGGATTTCACAGGGATATTTGTGGTAGTGTATCTTGATGATATACTCATTTTTAGCAAGACAACAGAAGAACACTTGAAGCATGTTGAGATGGTTCTTAAAAGGTTGTAAGAGGAGAAGTTGGCAATCAATCTTGAGAAATGTGAGTTCTTCAAGCAAGAGCTTGTTTACCTTGGGTTTTGTAGTGTCCAAAGGCTCATTAAAGATGGATCCAAGTAAGGTGGAAGCCATCCTAAACTGGCCTACACCAACCACAGCAACAAAGGTAAGGAGTTTTCATGGTTTGGCTCAATTCTATAGAAAATTCATAAGGAATTTTAGTGGTATATGTGCACCAGTCATAGATACTATCAAAGGTGGTCTGAAAACAAAGTTTAAGTGGACTCAAGAGTTTGCTAAAGGGTTTGAAAAACTGAAACAAGAAGTGGCAACTCAACCTATTCTATTATTGCCTAGTTTTGACAAGTTGTTCACAATTGAGTGTGATGCAAGTGGAGTAGCAGTAGGAGGAGTACTTAGTCAAGAAGGCAGGCCTATAGCCTTCTTTAGTGAAAATCTCAATGAATCCAAGAAAAAGTACTCTACCTATGATCTAGAGTTATATGCTTTCATGCAGTCCCTTAGGAAGTGGAGGCATTATTTGTTACCCAAGGAGTTTGTGGTTTTTACTGACAATCAGGCACTTAGTTATATCAACACCCAAGAGAAGTTGAGTAATAGACATTTGAAATGGATGGAATACATCCAAGCTTTTACTTTTACCATCAAGCACAAGAAAGGGAAAATGAACAAGGTGGCAGATGCATTAAGCAGAAGGTTGTTGACAGTGCAAGAGATACAGCTCAAGAGCATTGGCATAGAGAGTTTCAAGGATTATATAGAGAGGATGAAGACTTTTCAGAGGCCTATAAGGTATGTTCTAACTTTGAAAACCATTTCCATAGCCAATATTCAGAGTATACTTTGCAAAGTGGGTTGTTGTTTAAGGGAAATCAGTTATGTGTTCCAAGAGGGTCAATGAGGGAAAATATGATTCAAGAAAAGCATAATGGCAGTCTTAGTGGGAACTTTGGCATAAATAAGACCTTAGAGCTAGCACAAAGATTTTATTATTGGCCTAAGTTGGCAAGAGATGTTAGAAGGTATGTGGAACAGTGTGTTGTGTGTATGAAAGCTAAGGGAGGAGCTAGCAACGCTGGTTTATATCAACCCCTTGCCATTCCTAACAGACCATGGGAGTGTGTGAGCATGGATTTTGTGGTAGGTCTTCCTAAGACCAAGACTGGTTTTGACAGTGTTTATGTTGTGGTAGATAGATTTAGCAAGATGAGTCATTTTATTCCCTACAAAACTACTCATGATACTAGTTACATAGCTCGCCTTTTCTTCAAGGAAGTTGTTAGGATCCATGGGCTACCTTTAAGCATTATTTCTGACAGAGATGTGAAGTTCATGAGTCATTTTTGGAAGACTCTATGGAGTAGATTGGGTACCAATCTATCATTTGGATCAAATTACCATCCTCAGACCAATGGTCAAACAGAGGTAGTTAACATAATGCTTGGTAATCTTTTAAGGTGCTTAACTAAAGAATATGGAAAGATGTGGGATATGGTTATCTCCCAAGCTGAGTATGCTTATAATGACAGTGTTAATAGAACTACATGGAAAAGTTCTTTTGAGGTTGTGTATGGGATGCACCCAAGAGGCATTTGTGAGCTTAGAGACCTTGGATCTATGGAGAATAGAAGTGGACATGTAGAAGACTTCAGTCAGACCATGAAATAGATTTAGGAGCAGGTCAAGAAAATAGTCACAACAGCAACCCAAAAGTTGAAGGAGCAAGTTGATTTGACAAGGAAGGATGTACAATTTTTAGTAGGGGACTATGTCATGGTCCACCTTAACAAATATAGATTGCAAAAGGGAATGTCAACCAAAATCCAGATGAAAAGAGTGGGACCATGCAAGGTGTTAGCCAAGTATGGCAATAATGCTTACAAGGTGGAATTACAAGTAGACCTAGGCATATCTCCAGTATTTAATGTGGTTGATCTAATCAAGTATAAGGGGACAGTCACTTACATGGATTAGAATAACAGGGAGATATTCAAGGATGTCAGCAACATGACACTACCAACTCTAGACAAGCTACAAGCAGAGAAGATCTTGCAGTCAAGAGTGAAGAAGGCTACAAGGCACAAGGTGTACATGTAGCATCTTATCAAATGGAAGAATAGAAATGAATCTGAAGCTACCTGGGTAGAGGAAGTAGACTTTAAGAAGCAAGGAATTGATATGTCTCTGATCTCTCCTAAAATTCCTTAGTTGTTTGTGCTGGGAGGGGGAGAATGGTGCAGGAGCACCTAGGAAACATGGGTTTTCATTAAGTCTAGAAGGAAGTTCAAATTTTGTTGTGTTATTTTGAGGTCATGTTGACCATTTTGTTAGCATTTCGTGGATTAGGAATAAACCTTGATCTATTATGATCAATGGATTGGGAGGTGAAAATCTTGAATGGGTTTTGAAGCTCTAACTTGTCTAGGTTGCCAACCTTGTCAAAGGTTACAAAACACATTGGGTTTTATAAATTGTTTCATTAGGTCATCTATGGGTTCGAAAAGAAGAACTTAGTTGTTTTGAGGGAATATTTAAGACATGGCTCGACCATGAGATAGGGTTGGAGACATTTTTGTTAGAGTGATATTTTGTAAAGCTGAAGAATACAACGTTGGAGAGATAATTTTCTGTGTTTAACTTTTAAATTGAGCTTTAATGGAGTAAACTTACTATTATATCTTGTTAGTAGTATGTAGTGTTGATATTGTGCAAGTTAGGAGTGCCATCTATTTGT
>VDFB02167679.1:0-48165 GCA_007258455.2 Sequoia sempervirens
CCTTCTCCAGAGATAGAAAATTTTGATGTTTTTCGTTCAGATTTTCACTTTTCTTAAATCTTTTCAGCAACAAACTGACATGACACTGACACCAACTCCATATCTGAAAACCCCAAAAACGACCATTTGACAACACTTTAACAAGATTAAGACTCAATTAAGCAAAATGCCTTAGTGAAGCAAAAATTTTGGTTTTGGGTACAACAATAACCAAAGCCAATGCCAATACTGAAACTGATGGTTAGCAAGACGATTTGAGCTGAACTGCTGATGATGCCACTGCCAAAATTAGACTTACTAAAAATAGCCAACTTGCTATAAATAGTAAATTCACATCAAAACCAACAGAAAGCCAAACTGAACATTGAACTGCAAAGTATTGAACTGCTGCTAGATAGATACTGCTAAAAGATAGACTTGCTAAAAATAGCAAACTGCTATAAATAATAAGTCTGCACAACATCCTCTGAACGCCAACTAAGCAGTATCACGACTCACTATAAATAATAAGTGTTTCCAAATATCATTTGAACACAAACCGGGCAACCAACATGACTTACTATAAATAGTAAGTGCCCGGAAAAGATGTCAGAATCAAATGCATGTCACACCACCCCGGAGATCTCTGAAAACCCAGAAAAACCCAGAAACCTTTTACATGCAAACCCTCAGAAAAGCATTTGAAAGAGGAAACCCTAATTTTCTACTTCAGCTTAGCCTACAGATTTCCAGAAATAGGCTAAATCCAATTGAAGAGCATAGGGCTCAAATGGGGACATTACATATGGTCAATTGGCAAAGTGTCTATATCTGGCATGGTGGCATAATTATATCCTGGAATCATATTGGTAATATTGGTCCTATGCATTTTGTATTAATAATGCTAAATAATAAAGTGCGTTATTAAAATATATTAAATGTGCACTTTATATTAAAAGGATATAACTGATTTTAAAAGGGGAGACATAAGGACTTTATTATAAAGGGGAGATGTAAGTGATTATTAAAGTATATTTTATATTATAAAGTTGTGCACCAAAAAGGAGGGAAAAGGAAATGAAATTAAAGTAAATTACATGAGATGAAGCCAAATGCAAATCGAACATTATAAAAGAGCATTTGAAGGTCATTTTGGAGAATTTTGGATTATTATTTTGTTTTGGAGAATATTATAGACTTTCTTGAGGATGGAAAACCTCAGAGAGAACAATGTCTACAGGTGTGGAAGATCACCCAAGGACATTCTAAGAGATAATCTTATTTCAGAGGTTATCACATAGCTTCATCAGATTCCTGGAGATCATCCTTTAGGGTTTTTACAAAGCTTTCAAAAACATAAAATGTCATCCGGGTATGAATGCTTTCAATGTAATTTCATGGCATTAATTAATCTGATATGATAATATATTTGTGCTTCAACATTTCTTTGTTCTACAATTTTATGTATTATCTAGTAATTTGTTGAAGAAAATACAAAACCAAAGCAAATAGAAAGAGCAGAAATCAATTAGTAAATATCTCAGATCAGGGTGGGATATTTTAGTGGTATCAAAGCGGTTTTCTTGCCATCCTGTGTTGGAAGTAAATTTTCATGGGTAAAAAGAAATTTTACAGGTTGCTAGGGTTTGATGAATTTCAAAGTATGGATTTCTGAAAGATTTCAAAATTCATAAATAATTTATTTGGATTCCAATTCCCTGGCCATACTGCTGATTTGAACTGTGAAAAGGGTTTTTTATTTGGAAAAGGTAATTTGCAGAAAGGTCAAACAAAGCACCGATTTTATTAATTGTATGAAGAGGCGTTAATATTTCCCTGTGAATCGCAACTACTTAGAAACATCTAGAGGTATCGATTTGATTGAAAGTTAACGGACCTAATAAATTTGGGTCGACTAAATCAAGGACGTGGGAATGATTGAAATCGCTTTTTTAGATGCAGAAAAAGACAAACTTACGATAGTATTAGAGGTGCAGAATAAAGTCCAATGAAGGGAATCGATAATATTAATTATTGCTCAGGCTTGGGTCTTTGAATAGATCGCAGTATCTCCCGGAGTCTGAGGCAGACATGGCAAAAAGGAATCCTGATAAATTTTAATAAGCTACAAACAGATTTCACGAGGGCCGATAATTTTATAAGGTGCATTTACTTTTGAAGCCGGGTAAACATCGATCACCAAAAGTCAAAAAAAAAAAAACAGTGGAGACAATTCATCTGATGTGTCACAAAAAACAAAGTATTTTGCCGATCTGAATTCATCTCAGAAAAAGACAAAATCTTATAGCTGCCAATCCTCTAGTTCGAATAAGACAGAGTATAAGTGCTTTGATGGGAGAGTTGATTATTATTGAAGGGCCCGATAATAAACTGGAGATATAGGCAAAAATATTGAGAAAGTGGAAATCCAGCATGGAGTTTCAGATAAAGACAAGTTACAGATAAGACAAAAGAGGAAAAGACACCAGTTTGGAAGGCCAAAAGTGGAGTAAGACAAATACATCAAGCTTTATGAATATCACTACAGTCAAAGGAGAATATTTGATGCCAGCAAAGATAATATTGAGCAGCCTCTATTGATTTGGAATTAAAATTGTGGAAGCCCAGCACTGTTGACAGATCATCATACTCAGCTAGAGACAATTCCAAGTTTGAGTGTTCAGTACATATACACGTCTTATTGTTATCAATCTGCATTTTTCTGAATGAAAAAGCTCAGGTTGTGAATGCCAGTTAACTCAGGAAGTTTGTGAAACTAGTCTAAAAACCACTTGCTGTTGTATTGCATTTCTGAGTGCTCAAAATTGTGTCTCTGGCCATTATAAACACTTGGAATAATTGTGTAAAGATCTTCTGTTCAATTTTTACTAAAGAAGATTCATGGTCTTTGCTTTTCTGAGACATTTCCTGATTTTGTAATGGTCTGGATTGCACATTATAGTCACCCAAAATGTTCTCATGATGGCCTGCTGTCATTCAATGCTAAGAGAGGTTCATGATCTTGTTTCCTGAGTCATTTTGTGAACTTAAATTATTCTGATATAAATTTCTGAATGCTTATGTGCCAACAAGCCTAAATTAAAAATTAAGGGCAGATTGATAAGGAACAGGTTAGGACTTGTTGATCAGCCTCAGGGGTAAATAATTGGACTCTCCGAACTTATGAGGGATCCAAACATCAAGGGGTATTGTTGGACACTGTTAAAACCCAAACACAAGGGAGAGGCTGAAAATAAAATGTTAGAACCCAAGGCAAATGGAAATGAGGATTCTAGAGAAAAAATTCAGAAGGTCAGCAAAGATGAGTTAAGGAAAGAAAATCTTTGTTCCACTTGCAAGGGGCCTTGGGAGCTGAATCACCTATGCCAAAGTAAACAGGTGGAAGAAAAAGGGTTCAAATCAGAAGTGGTGGGTGACGAGGATGCCATACTTCATGCGGATAGTTTGGCAGAGTTCTAGGATGGTGCCTTGATGTACATGCACCTATTCTAGAAGAGGAAATGTGCAATGACGATGTCAAATCAATAGCCTCCAATATTCCGTTTGAGTCATCCTATGAGGTTCATAACAACAGTACAATTGATGAAGATGTGTGCAATGTTGATGGCACACACGATGATGTTCTCTAGTCTGTTAATGATAACGATTCAACATCCTACCATAGTGCTGATTACAAATCAAAAAATTTGTGTGGAAATGATATGTCTCAAGGGTCTCATCATTTGGCAGGGCAATTGAAGGTGAGTGAAGGCATGATTGCTACAGCCATAGAACACTTTGATGTTGCTCAACAGTTGTTGGCAAACTGTTGTTGGAAGACTACAGAAACACATGAGCACTTTGATAGTGAACTTTCCCTTGCAGAGTTTCAGGCACTTGGAGATGCACTGGGGGTAATGAAAAACAATTACCTACAACTACTTTCAGAAAGAGATCATCTTCTCATGCTTGATGAGATTTATTATGATGCACTAAAAGGGAGAGAAGAGGAGGTTGATGAGCTCACTCATGAGCTTGAGGTCACCATGGACTCTTTGAGGAGCACACAAATAGCCCTTCAAGAGTCAGAGACTCGGATTGATGAGCTTACAGTGGAAGTAAGCTTAGCGCAATCATCATCACTCACAACTAACATTCAACTATCTATGGCAGCCTTCAATGATGAGCATACATCCACAATTTGTGGGAATGTGCATAATGAGGATGTGGAAACATCCATTTCATTTACAGGTGCAGGTGACACCAGTGGGATGAGTGCATTGGATGAGCTTAACGAGGAACAATATGTTACAGCAGGTGTTCCTAAAGATGCACCCATTTCAGGTGATGCAGAGAATGTTATTGACAAGTCTTGTAATGTAGAGGTGGATTCTACAGAGAGTTGTGAGATTGACCACAACGCTGTCCCATCCTCTTTATAGGAGGAATGCAGGGTGTCATCTAGTGGGGAAATTGGTTTACATGCTAATATGTTTCCCTCTCCTGGAAGCAAATCAAAAATATAATTTTATGCAGTTGATTGTGATCAACAACCTAATGAGTCCGAGGAATAGAAGGATCAGCTGAAGGTCACTAGAGATAAGGTTGACCAAGCTTTTTCTCACTTCGATTGCACAGATAAGTTTGTCAAGTACCTCCTTTGGTCAGCCAAATTTGAGGAGAGACAGGAGGGGGTCTCGACTGGAACTTCTATTTGAAGTTTGCGGACTATCAGGCACACTTTGGAGGAAATAAAATCAGATTACCTCCAGTTGCTTTCAAATAGAGACTTTGCTATTGGGTTCGCAGAGAGGACTTGCAGAGCGGCAACCCAATCAGCCCTTCAAAATTGAAGACATGAGCCACCTCCTGAATCAGATGATGAGAGTGACGAGGCGAGTGTTACCGAGGACTATGCTGGTCAATCATTGGCGCAAGTAGGTGCTTTCCATCTCGACTGTATAGTAAGGAGTTCTCATGACTTCTCTTTTAGTCCACACACAAATCATCTGATGGTGCGTAGGTGTGGATTGGCTCAGGATTCATATCATTCGTTGTGGGATGGACTATTTCCATCTCCAGATCCACTCCATTAGTTGGTAGGGGACAACTGTTCTATTAATGGGGATAAGATTTCTTCTCATTATCCTTGGAGGACGGCAATTGTTCAAATTTCAAACTCCCTCCAAGTTGGACGCCAAACTCAAATTCACTTTCACTTTTAAATAATCTCCAAATTGCATTTCATTTCCTCCTCCTTCCCAAGTCGTCCAACACATGAAGACAAATAAACTTTATTAAAATTCCAAATAGTCTTCAAAGTTAGGCATCCAAGGTATAAAGTGGAATATATTAATAAAATAACTTTTCTCCATAAGGCGTCCAGAATAATAAAGTGAAATATCATTTAAAATTTCCTTTTTAATTAAAATCACTTATCCCTCCAAGCTAGGCGTCCATCATGCCTTAGCAAAAATTTCACTTTATTAAAATATTTTACCTTATCAAAGGAAGCGCCTATATCAAGCTCTAACCTGCCAAAAATAACTCCAAGAATGCTGGAATGACCAACTACTCAAGCTAACCTGCCAGAAATAGCCACTGCACTGAACTGTTGAATTGCTACTAAAAATAGCACTTCTAAAAATAGTACTTACTAAAAATAGCATTCTACTAAAAAATAGTAAGTTGTTCCAAACTCATTTTGAGCACAAACCGGGCAGCTGTCGTGACTTACTAAAAATATTAAGTCTAGAAAAGTCCTTTGTTTCAGTTGCATGTCACATCACTACGAAGCTCTCTGAAAACCCAGAAGGAATCCAGAATCCAAACTGCAAAACACCAACATGCAAGCCTCCAAAACTACCAAGGAATCAGCCAAAAATGCAAGTCATTATCTTGTCATGCATGTTACCTCATCCTGAAGCTTTCCAAAAACCCAGAAAGCTCCACCAGACATGCTACTGAAACTCTCGCATGCAAGCCCTCAAAACCTCCTCTGAAAGTGGAAACCCTAATTTCAGCTCCTAACTGGCTTACGGGCTTTCAGAAATAGGCTATCAAACACTGAAGAGCGTATGGCTAAAATGGGGACATGACATCAATGGATGTGGGATTCTGGTGTGTTGGGATCCAAGGATTTCTAAGTTCAGTAGATTGCTCTACATTGAGGTAGTTGTTCACAGATATGCTAAGCATGGTTTAATTTCTACCCAACAAATGTAGTGGATACATTTTTGAGCATTCTACAAATTGATTTGGGATCCTGGTATTCAGGTGAGGATTGCTTGGGGACAAGCAATCTTGGGGAGGGCAGACTGTAATGTCTCCTTTTCCTAGGCAGCGGTCAGGCTCAGCAGTTAGTCTACTAGCTAGTCCCTAGGCTAACAGAGTGTTCAGGGGACCCTTTTGAGGGTAGTCTTTGGTTCGACAGCAGACCCTTTGGTGCTAATCTTAGTATTCTTCAACTCTTTGTACCAGTTTATTGGTGGTGCACCTTTCGGAGGCCATTCAAGAGACTTTGATGCATACTTACTATTTATAGTAAGTCACTGGTATGGTCAATTTGCAGAGTGTCTATATCTGGCATGGTGGCATAATTATATCCTGGAGTCATATTGGTAATATCGGTCCTATGCATTTTGTATTAATAACACTAAATAATAAAGTGTGTTATTAAAATATATTAAAAGGGGACTTTATATTAAAAGGATATAACTAATTTTAATGTGCACTTTATAATATAGACTTAATTGCCAATTAAAAGAAGAGACATAAGGACTTTATTATAAAGGGGCGATATAAGCGATTATTAAAGTATATTTTATATTATAAAGTTGTGCACCAAAAAGGAGGGAAAAGGAAATGAAATTAAAGTAAATTACATGAGATGAAGCCAAATGCAAATTGAACATTATAAAAGGGCATTTGAAGGTCATTTTGGAGAGTTTTGGGATCATAGTTGGCAGACTCACAAAAAACTCGCGAGTTTTTTCTCCGAAGAGTTTTTCCGAGTTTTTTCGAAAAACTCGCGAGTTTTTGCCAAGTTTTTCGAAAAACTCAGCTATGCAGAACTGAAAGCTGAAAACATCTTTTTTGATGTTTATTAAGCAATTTTTTAAGTGCCCGAGTTTCGCTGAGTTTTTGCTGAGTTTTAAAAAACTCTCCAATTTTTCCCTTGGCAAGTTTTTTGTTGGGGTGAGTTTTCCAACTATGTTTTGGATTATTATTTTGTTTTGGAGAAAATTGGAGAAGAGCTGCAGCAAGGGTTTGCTGGTAGTTTGAAGTTTCAGACTTTCTTGAGGACGGAAAACCTCAGAGAGAACAATGTCTACAGGTGTGGAAGATCACCCAAGGACATTCTGAGAGATAATCTTATTTCCGAGGTTATCACAGAGTTTCATTAGCTTCTTGGAGATCATCCTTCAGGGTTTTTATAAATCTTTCAAGAACAAAAAATGTCATCCCGGTATGAATGCTTTCAATGTAATTTCATGGCATTAATTAATTTGATATGATAATATATTTGTACTTCAACGTTTCTTTGTTCTACAATTTTATGTATTATCTGGTAATTTGTTCAAAAAAATACAAAACCAAAGCAAACAAAAAGAGCAGAAATCAGTTAGTAACTATCTCATATCAGGGTGGGATATTTCAGTTTCTGTCCCCTCGTTCCAAAAGCTGAGCTCTCAAACTAAACAAATAATAATTCTTCACATAATTCAGAAATGAGCCATCAACCCCTTTTTATAATGCTTTTTAGGTTTCCCCGCCAAAACCCAATATCACTTTATAACATCATTAATATAATTATTTAATATTACCTTATGATTGCACTTTTTCCTAAGTAACATTAAATAATTAAATTAATTATTATTTATTATGCGGGAGGGAAAATGGGGACATTACACTCGATTGATAACGGAATGATCATTCCCCTCTTGATTGAAGAGGGCCTCATACAATCTATATAGTAATTGTTGTACCTTGTCCAAGAGAGACTTTAAATTACAGTTAACTTTTCTTTCAGAGGAGCTATTGCAGTGTTTCTTCGAGTTTCCAAGATGGGGGCAGATGTGGGGACATGGAAACTAAATTTCGGGGATGGCTATTAAAATAATTTAAACAAATGGCTGGTATGATGGGAGGGAGAGGACAAGGACTGGTTTTCCTATTCCAATGTGGATCTTTGGAATAAAATCCTCATGAGCTTCCTTTCTTCTCCAAACTTTTTGAGTTCTCGACTCTCATTCCTTATGATTTCTCCTCACATTCTTGAAATGTACAGATATAGGGTCATTTTTGAAGTCAAGAGGCTTCATTGACCCATATAGGATCAGAAAACACACTCAACAACAGTGTAGAATCAAACTCAGGAGGAACTTCAAGTACAGTGACAGGACACCAAGGTCATTCCTACCCTTAACACTAGGAGGTGCGCATGTGACAATTGAAGTTGTGCATATGCTGGTGGCAGTCTCCCAATTACGGGCATTTGTGCATGGGATAAAGGCCATCTTGCAATAGCTGGAGGTTGCAAATGTGATAGTAGCAATCCTTCCTGAATGAGCAACAGTGCTGCTCTGTATAACAGAACATATCAGTATTATCTACAATTTGGTGTTTCTTCAATTTCTCATAGGTTGGGGGTGTTTCATGCTGATTTCCACTGACTGGGACTTCCAAGGTAAAATAATTTGTTTATGCTCTGCTGTTCTTGTTTGCTTTTATTTTTTATACATCTTGTTTAATTTCAACAACAAACTCACACTCCACAATCTCTAATCAACATCCCAATTCACTATCATTTGAAGTATAATTCAAGTACTAGCAGCACATTAAGTTTCAAATCTATGTGTAATTTCCAGCACATAAGAAATAAGGAAACTACAGATCATATGTCTTAAAGCAGTTTCATCTTCTGCATATTTTGTAAGTGGTCAAATTGAAGATGACAACAACAAGGCCTAAGAATGAAGAGTTGCAGCATAATACCAATAAACTGTGTCAATAAGGAAATGAAATCAAGAAATAAGAAAGATAGCTAGAGAAGGAGAAACCTCGCAAAAAGGCCTTGGAAAGAGAGTCACCATTATGTAATCAATCTTGGAGAATATACTGAAATCCCAAGAAAGCATGATCAAGTTGTAAAGATCATGGCCAAGTAACAAGCAGCCCCATGACAAAAGAGAGAGAAGAGCAATTCATTGATGAAGAAGAGCATCCCAAGCAAGATAAAATAAAATCTGAAGAACAATATTTTCATCATCCTCCTTTCAAAATTGAAAGAAAAGCACAAACTAAAGCTTTTAAAGGGCAAGTTGATACTAACATGGAAAATAAAAGGTTGAAGCAAATACCTATATGCTTTAGTGTGCATGAAGTTTGTGAGGCACAAAATATTTCTTTTACATATCTCAAAATGAAGAGTGGTGCTCTAGCTTGGTGAGAAAGTTATGTAGACTCTTCAAAAAACAAAAAAAAATGTGTAGTTGCTACATGGTAATGATTTTGAAAAAATATTGAAAAATCAACTTTATCCAATTAGCATCAATGTAATGTCCCCTTCTCAAGCCTAGTCAACTTTTGCGACAATTAGCCTATTCTTGAGTTCTCGTAGGCTAATTGGCAGTGGTTAAGGGACTCCAAGGTTTTTGGAGAGCTCAGTAGCGAGGTTTCTCAGCATCCAGTGGTGTGTTGGCATTCTGTTGTTACTCGGGATGGTGGTGGTGTTCTTTGTTGCATTTTTAGTCATCTAGGTTGTCCTCCACATTTCTTGGAGAACACCGCTATTTTTAGTATCTGCTTTGGCATTCGGCATCTTCCCTCGTCATCAATAGCTTCTTGGTGCGATCAGTTTTTGTTTCAAATTTCTCGTTGGCGCTTCCTTAAGATGGTTGAAATTATTTGAATATTTACACTAAAGTTATAAAGTAATGTTTTAATATTACTTTAGTGTTAAATATTATAAAGTGAAAAGGTTATTTCCCCACGTTGGAAGCCTAGGGGAAAAGGTTCTTAAAAGTTATTTTTAAAAAATGCTTTTTTGGGAAAAAGCAAAAAAAGTACTTTTCGAAAAACAATGAAAAAGCAAAAGTGTTTTTTGAAAAGCAACGAAAAAGCAAAAAGCATTTTAAAAAAAAAAAGCCACGAAAAAGCTATAAAAGGAGGTGTGGGGCTCTCATTTGTGTTATTGAAGATTTCACACATAACAGGATGTTGTCAGATTGAACAGAGAATTTTTCCAAGGATTGGTCGAGAACGAAAACCCTCATCAAATCACTGGTTTCGGATCTGAGAGATGATCCCTAGCTGGTTGGAGTGATTCTACCTCAGGAATTACCATTGTTTTCACTGTTGAAAACTTAGGGTTTTGAAAAAGATGAAGATTTTTATGGTGTTTTTGATGTGCAGTTTTTGGAAGTGTTATTGTTAATCTTTTTTCAGACTTTTTGATGCTTGTTTGAAGTTTTCCCCTGGAGGGGTTTTGCTGGGCGTGAGATTTTCAGACCTAATCACTGTGTTTATTGGGAGCCTCCTTTGCTGGACACTGGTACCAAGGCCTTGCAAGGGGTTTTAATCAGATATGAAGTGTTATTAGATGATTTTGAGGTGTTATTGGGGGCTGTTGCAGACCAACATACCAGCTGTTTGACTGCTGTTAACCATTATCAGAACTGCAACATCATTAACAGGACCATAATGTTTGGAAGGGAATGAAGAGGGGTTATTATAAGCATATCAGTCATTATTAATGTTTGGTAAGGATCAAGAATGAAGATGGAAGCTAGGTGGGTGATTTAATCCCACTGTCTTGTGCATTACAGCATGTTTTCAGTCATATTCAGACTTGTAGGGGGCTGATTTTTTTACTATCAGCAGTGCTGGGTGAGAGGGAATGTTCACCAAGTCAATTGCTACAGTTTGATGGTGTTTATGCTTGTTTGGTGACTATTAACAGAGGTCTCTTTGCAGTTGGGATTGTATCAGTCCACTTGCATACCTGGGCAGTGCTCAGATTTACATATCAGACCTTCATTGATCACCATTGGCTCTGATCTGAGGTATTTACCCTTCAGGGTTATCCTATTACTTGTTCATCAAACCTGTGCGAACATAATGAAGTGTTATTTCAAGATTTGTATTTGAAATAACAATGAAATAGATTTGTTTTCTATATCAGATTTAATGCCAGCAGTGTGTTCAAGTTTGGTAAATTTATATTGTGATTTGATTAACAAAATAAAAAAAAAATTAGGGGTGATTGTTACAATCAGAATACAAACAAATTAAGTGGCAATAGTTTGAACAAGATTATTATCAACGTGTACATGATTATACCACAAAAGTTTGAAGGAAAGGTACACAAATGGGCTTGGATTTGGATAAGTAAAGTTAATTTAACTAAATAACTTGGAGGCCTTCATCAAAACATATATAGACAACTCGTGTTTAGCAAGCTGCAAGACCTTGATGAAGCACGCATGCAAGCACACTACATTGAGCAAGAGATGAAGCAAGGTTTAGGAGATTCTTTGTAAAACTTAAAACATAGGGCACACCCAACACTACAATAGAGCATCTATACATTGTTGTACCCAAAATTAAAATTTTTGCTTCATTAAGGCATTATGAAAAGAGTGGTAATAGTCTTGTAAAAATTGTCAAAAAGGTCGAAAAATGGAAATTTGCATGTCACGCATGTTGGTCAAAAACTCAAATTTTTCAAAATCTGACGATTTAGGTCTCTTCAGAGCAACATTGTCTACAAAACCCAGATCTCAGTTTTTCAGCCCTACTTTTTAGGAAATTTTCTAAAAACAGAAAATTTCTAAAAATAGACTTTTTCTGGGTTTTTTGGGTTTCTTCTCAAATTGATACTGGCAAAATTTTCTAAAAATAGATAGTTGCCAAAAATAGAATTTTTGTTCTCGAAGCTCAAACTGATTTTGATTGGTTGAAAGTACTTCCCCATCGGGCTAGTCCAGTCAAAATCGTCAAAAGATCAGTTTTTCTCTGGTGGGTCTGTTCTGCCTTTTCAGAAGCTAAAATAGGAGCTCCGATGTCATCAACAACTACCAGGTTTCAAATTCAAGGTCTCAAACACTGTACAAATCGAGAAACGGAGAAAGATGTTCGAGGAACGAAGAACAAAGGAGGGGAAATCTAAAAATCTTGAAAATGGTGAAAATTTGTCGAACACTGGAGATGCTAGGTGCCCCTGTCCAGTCAAGGCGCCTAGCTATCTTTGCCTTAGCATATTTTTTAGTTTCCAACATGAGGTGAATGTAGCAACGGCGAGCACGGAGCGGTGAACACGAAGAGCAAAGAGAAGTTGAAAAAACTCAAATAAAAACTAAGTCTAGAGAGTAAAGGCACCCCAGCTAGCTAGTGTCACCCAACATTTAAGACCATCAAAAGCAGGATTTAGGGTTTGTGCCTTCAAAACATCTTTCTCAAAATTCTTTTGGCTTCGCAATGAATCTATTAGCTAGGTCATTGGATCAATCAAATAGTCGGAATCTTGGATCAAATAGAAAGGTTGCATCAAAAGGGCAAACTGCAAATCATGAAAATCATCAAAAATATTCTAACTTTGGTGATCTTGGGCACCCCAACTAGCCAGGGGTGCCTAGGGTTTTGAGAGGTCAAATTCAACTTCTAGGGTTTGCCAAACCAGTCATCTTCTTTAGAATCCTTTAGGCTATCCAATGAATGTCTCAGCTAGACCATCGGATTCGCCAAACGCCAAATATTGCAAGTCAAATGAAGATGAAGATCATGAGGAACAAAAAGGTTAAATTTGGGAGATGAAAAACAAAGAAAAATGAGTAACTCTAGAGGAGTTGGGTGCCCCAGCTAGCCAGAGACGCCCAAGATTTTGAGGGCTCAGAATGTGCTTTTAGAAGTTGCAGCCTCCAGAACATTCTTCTCAGATTTGATCAAGCTTCGCGACGAGTCCATCAGTTAGTTCACAGGATTCATCAGACATCCGGAATCGAAGATCAAAGGGATGCAGTTTATCAAGCAAAATTGGAAAATTTCAAAAAAAAAAAATTGGCTAAGTTTACTAAATAAAGGCGCCCCAGCTAGCCAGGGGCGCCCAAGGTTCAAAGTGTTAAATTTAGTGATTAGATTTAATGTACAGAAAAATTAATTGAAAATCAGACATTAACACAACAGATACCCTAGGAAAACCCTCCACTTGAGGGAGAAAAACCTAGCAACAATATATCACTTATATATTGAATCGACAATGAAGTCTCCTTTTACAATTGAGGCCAATATGAGAGCCTATCACATGCACAACAATCTGATGCAACAGATTGAGACAAACTAATGATGAACACAGTCAATAAGATGACGAACTCCTTCAATGAAAAACACGAACTGCCTTAAGAGAGCTTGCACACTCAGAATGATATCGAACTTAACTTGATGAATATATCTTCACAATGAGAAGACCGATCAATATAAATACATTATGAGGAGACGCCACCCTTCAATACAAGTCGGCCAGCAAAGGGAAGGACGACCTTTCATAGAGATGCCTTCAATAAGAGATAAGTCGGCTTCATAATAACTCGTGCCTCTTGAAATCGCGTTTCACCAAGAAGAGATGTCAGCCTTGATGGAGTGTGACGACTATCCAAAATAAACAAACATTAAATGATATTTAATAAAAGACGTGTCTCTTCAAATGTCTCATGTCGGCCAAGATAAAGAATATCATAAATACAATTCAAATAGCTGATGGCTATATTTGAATTGCCTCAATCGGATCTAGAAGAAGCAACCCAATGCTGCTAGAACATCAACACAATGCCTTACAATTTTTTCAATTTTTATCATTCGTTGTTCGAAGAAGTGTCTACATTCAACGTTTTTGTTTCCGGATTGACTTCAAAGTTTTAAAGCTTGGAGAATAAAGCGTTTTTTCGTCTCAAACTCCATTTAAGAAGGCTTTTGGCATTTATTCTTTATATTTTGCAGGTTGGCATTCAGAGGAAGAGAGGTATCTTTTTCTTCTCATCAAGATTTGGAGGCTCAAACGGAGTGCTTTCTCAGTTTTCTTCATGGATTCGAGATTGGCAAGCATAGAGGCACGCTTTTTCATAGTCCATCTCTTTGCTCCTCTTGAAGATTGGAAAATTTTATATTTCCAAAAATCTACTTTTTTTACGCTTTTTCAAAATTTGATGATTGGGTCTCTTCGAAATGTGATTGTCTACAAAACCCAGACCTCAGCTTTTTTCTAGGAATCTGCTTTTTGGAGAAAAATCAACAACTTATTTCCACCAGTTTACACAAAACTTTTCTGAACATAGGCGTGTTCACAGTAAAAATTTGAGTTTTTAAACATGAAGTATTCTCCAATTGAAATCGGGAACAAATCAGTTTTTTGGCGCAGAGAGTCATTTTTTTGGGCAGCAATGTTTTCTAAGAATAGAACTCAAAAAGTAGTAGTTAACTTGATGTATTTTCCAAGTTAAACTTGCTATTCTCATTCATGCTTATCTATTCTTTGTGAAATAGAAAAATCAAATTGTATAGTTGGAATTTTCCCTACTTTTAAATCAGCTTAACTGATTTTAGCAGGTGGTTAGTTGACTTGTTTTCAAGGGTACACGGGGACGCGTCCCCTAGGTATTTGCCCCCCGTCCCTGTCCCGGTGCCGTTTCGGGGACAGGAAACGCGTAGGGGACGGCTGTCAGCCGTCCCCCAGAAGTCCCCGAAATTCGGGGACGTCCCCGATTGCCAGAAACGTCCCCGAATGGAAAGGGGACTGCCAGGCCGTCCCATGGACAGATAGGGGACGCCTAGTCGTCCCTCGACCGTCCCGGGGACAGCCAGCCGTCCCCTATCGCCCAGCAGCATATAAAACATAAAAATAAAAGTTTTTTTTTAATTTTTTCTTTTTTAAACATTCCTTTGTGGGCCCCACGCCTTCCCAACCCTAATATGGCCACTTAAAACATTTTTTTACCTTCATTTGATCTCATTTTAACTTGCCAAGATAAAATTGCAGCCAAGAGCAAAAGTGAGAAGAGAAAGAGGAGGGTTTGAAGGAGTTCAAGACAAGATTCACAATGGTGAAGTTGTTCCTCATGAATTAGGGGTTAGTAAAATATTTCAATGCAAAGAATGCAAAGAGTTTGAGAATATTGTTGGAGGAACTTGTGTTAAATCCTAGAGGTGAGCACTGAAAATGTGGTGAAAGTTGTAACCCGATAATACAATAGCATATGTGATGGCAAGGAAATTGCATCAAAAGAGGCAACCAAAATTTTTTTGAACCCCTACATTACTCTTTTGCCTTGACCTTCTCTTGAAGGATGGGCAAAATTGATTGAGAGAGACTATTGGGTGGAAGAAATCATGAACATCACCAAATACATCTACAATCACATTTGGGTTCTCAACTGGATGAGAGATCATACTAGAGGCAAAGAGCTTGTGTGAGCAGATTTGATAGAGTTTGCAACTAACTTCCTCACTTTGCAAAGCATGTGTTCTTTGTTAACATCTTTGAAATAGATGTCCGTGTGCCAAGCATGGTTGGATTCACCCTATTCAAAAATGGCCCATTGGGTTGCAAAGACAATTTTTAAATTTTAGATTGTATTCTTCAATTTCATTTTTTTACTTTCTAATTGCAAGATATTGTGTCAGAGTTTGTGATCCATAGATGTTTGTAATTGTGTTTGTTTTTCTGTTAGAACATAGGTTACAATATTATTGTTCTATATTGTTTGTGAGAGTTTCATATTTTGTTAGTTTGAATGGTCATGTTAATTTAAGATTGGTTTCTTAGTTTGGGTGGTGGTTTGTGTAGTTTTAACTTGGTGGTATCTCATGCGAATTTGAAGGGCTTTCAAAAGCATTGAAAGCGACGTAATCAAATCCCACATAATTCAGTTTATTGTTTCTAGTATTGTGCACTCATGATTTAATTTTGTGTTTATCTTGTGCATTCTAATCCTACTAGTGATATCAGAGGTGGTGGTATATCTATACAATATGATTGGTGATTGTCAAACCCATTGTGAGTCTTGTCTTCATCTATTAATTTGTTTGATAATTCGATTCTATGATGCATATGTCAATATGATTGGTGATTGTTATGATTATCATTACTCATATGAATATCTTATATTTGAAATTTCCCTATATTTTTAAAATTTATCTCTCCCTATATATATATATACTATACAGCCGTCCCCCCGTCCCCTAAAATCCCCTCAAAATTTGCCGTCCCCGAAACGGCGTCCCGCCGTCGCCGCCGTCCCCCCGTCCCGGAAACTTGGTGGAACATAGCTTGTTTTAGTTTTAGAAATAAAGCTTGCATGTTGGCAAAGTCTAGTTGTAAAAGCAAGGAAATTTTAGGGTTTCCCTACTCCTAAGCTTGTGTATAAAAATTTTGTGTTTATCTTGTGCATTCTAATCCTACTAGTGATATCAGAGGTGGTGGTATATCTATACAATATGATTGGTGATTGTCAAACTCATTGTGAGTCTTGTCTTCATCTATTAATTTGTTTGATAATTCGATTCTATGATGCATATGTCAATATGATTGGTGATTGTTATGATTATCATTACTCATATGAATATCTTAAATTTGAAATTTCCCTATATTTTTAAATTTTATCTCTCTCTCTCTCTCCCTATATATATATATATATATATATATATATATACTATACAGCCGTCCCCCCATCCCCTAAAATCCCCTCAAAAATTTGCCGTCCCCGAAACGCGTCCCGCCGTCCCGCCGTCCCCCCGTCCCGGAAACTTGGTGGAACATAGCTTGTTTTAGTTTTAGAAATAAAGCTTGCATGTTGGCAAGTCTAGTTGTAAAAGCAAGGAAATTTTAGGGTTCCCTACTCCTCGCTTGTGTATAAATAAGGGCAGCATTGCCCATTTTTCTTTAATCGTTATTGTGATAACAAATTGTTGAGCCTACTTTTTCCTGTAAGTTGTTATTCAGTGTATGTTCATTTAGTGTAAAAGAAAGCTTGCATGCTTGCTTTTTGCTGCAAGTTATTGTTTAGTTCATGTGTAATTTGTGTAAAGTGTATTCTGGTTTGATCGCTAAACTGTAAGCTTGTTATTGCTACAAACCTGCTGTCCCGGAAGTGTAATTGTTGATAGAAATTTGAGAAAGGAAATCTTATGCCTAATTTGCTTTAATCTATTGTCTCAGGTTTTGTTTTATGTGTTTTCCTTACATGATCTTTATTTCAGCTTACATCTAAAAGTACAATGAGTCTTCAGGTGTGCGTTGGAAGTGAGTTTGTTTAAGCATCTACGTTAAATCATTCCTTGTTTGCTTCTAACTCTCAAGCTCTAAGTTTACTTGAGTTGCTAGAAGCGTCATTAGAGTAAGCCTGGTTGTAGTTGAAATTCTAAAAAGAGAAAACCTTAGCTACGATGCAAAGAATTTTATAACCTTGTGCTCTTAGCTGAGAACAAAAAAGATTGGTAATAGTTTAGTTTACTTTTTTTAAGCATCATCAGCGAAGAGGGAGCTTCCCCTCCTAATTTGAAGAGTAGTTTATCTATGCATAGCTGTTTGTTTCTAATCTGCATTCCAGAGGTGCGGATTGAAATGCCAACAGTTTTCTAGCGCCCACCATGGGGCATGAAGCATAAAACTTCAAGAAAGCTTATGCTTTATGTCACGGGAATGATCATTCAACATCCTACTGGTCCTGTTCAACAGCCAGATCTTACTCCTATTATTCAACCAAATTTTGTGCTAATTGAAGGTGAGCAAACGGACATCATCAGTAGCCTGAGGAGTTTCATATTTGAGAAGAAGGAAACCCCTGCTCAGTGGAGAAACACAACTACCATTCTGGAGGAAGAAGAAAGGAAAGCTAACATTGCAGCCAAAAGACCAGTATTACCACCTCTTGCGTGGAATTAGAAAATCCTCGCTTACAAAGTTTATACAAGGAGGAGAGACGTTGATACAAATCCTTTCCTTCCACAAACCTTTCCTTCCACAAACACGCCCTGTAGAAGTTGGAGAGCCATCCAACACAGTTCCTGAAGCCAAGCAAGAAGTTCCTAAAGTTAAGCAAGAAGAACCTGTGATCCAACCATAAGCAATGGGTGATAAAAACAATGATGCTAATAACCGCAATCGGAGACGTCCACCCCCATTGCCTTGGGGTGACAACATTGGACCTTTGGCCTTACAAGGAAATCATGAATTTCAAAATTACCAAAAGGGTCAAGGAAGCATTTTCCTCAGTTTCGCGGTGATGGAACTCAACACCCTAACGAACATATTTTTGCCTTCACAACGGCTTGCCCTATCTTGCACGTGGGACATGAAGACATTGTGTGTCTCTTTGTTGAGACTCTTGTGGGAAATGTTGCCGACTGGTTCAATCACCTAGAGCCAGGCATCATTACAAACTGGGCAACTATGAGCGAAAAGTTCTTGGCTGAAGATAGTCACCAATTGTTTGCCTAGCTTTCAAATTAAAAAATGGAGGTCAATGAACCAATAACGGAATTTGTGGCAAGGTTTAATCGCCTGGTCACACGTCTCTCAAATACACTCAATCCATTAGCAGAGATTCTGTTGAGCAATTTCATAAATGTTCTTCCATCTGAAATAGCCTTCTTCCTAAGATCGGCTAACGAAGCAGATTTAGAGAATGCACAGGAAAGTGCCATCGAGATTGAGGATAACATGATTACTTCTGGCAAGATGAAGACAGATTCCATTAGACCTTTGGTTCAGAGTTCTGCAAACCCACTACTACAAAAGGTAGCCAATGAGATGACTATCCTCAAGAGGCAGTTGCCTACACAGCTTGCACTGCCTACGCTGCCTGTACCACCACCACCTCCATATCAACCTCAGCAACCGTATCAACCGAGGAGAAATAACTTTCAACCTTACAACAATTATAGGTCACAGTTGCCAACTCCACCGAAACAAACAACTGAAACTACACAAAATGCAGTATTTTGTTCTTTCCATGAGACCGATGCACATACCGGCTCTACATGTCCTAAAAACTTAAGGATGAATCAGATCATGGGTTTCACTGAATCTGCACCCAATTCAAGTTTTGTACCTACACCAAGTTCGAATGTTGTCTTACCACAAACGGACAACTTTGATGGCAACTTTGCTACGAGGTACTTTGAAAGTGAACCCGTTATTAAAGAAGAAGAAGACGATCCTCGACAGTACTCTCTTGCAATGAATCATGAGAATTTTTCAGCGCCTGTGCTTACACAAGCTCAACATCTGAAAGCGCAAAAAGAGGAGGAAGAAAGACCGAAATCAAAAGAAAAAGGAAAAGAAGTGGCTTCTGCTTCTAATCCCAAGCAGTCTCATGAGAACGTTAAAGTAGTAGCTCAAGACACGTCTTCAACAAATTTTGACATTGTACACTCCCTAATGAAGACAAAGGTGCATATTTCTCAGTTGGAATATCTCCAAGACAATCTGGAACAGTTGGATCGACTTCTTAAGTTTGTTAAAAAGGAAGTTGTCATTCAACCTACGTTGCTCGAATCATCTGTGTCAACGGAAGACAAGCCTAAACCCTTCTATATATCTTTGTATATAGGAGGATTCAAACTGAGCAATTATATCATTGATTCAGGAGCTTCGGACAACATCATGCCTCTACAAGTGATGAATGCTTTAGGACTTTCGTGCACTAAGACAAAAGACAAATGTTATTCACTTGAGTCTAAGTCAGTGTCGTTGGTTAGATAATTGAAGGATGCTCAAGTAAGGTTGGCCGCTTGCCCGGAGAAAAAGATAATGATGACCATCCTAGTAGCTGGCATTCAAGCTAGCTACGGGATGTTATTGAGTAGAAGCTTCTGCAAAGATATCGGAGGAGAGATACAAATGGATTGGTCTTTTGTAACTATTCCATTAAAGAAAGGTAGTCTCAAATTGGAGCCAGAGGCCAAGTCTCGATTTACAGTGGTGAAGTCCCAAGATCCTCAAGCCCAAATTCTATATCAAGAAACGAGGCTTGGTACTTATGCTATAATATCGGAATGTAGAGAAGGGGGATTCACTACTCGAAGAGAGCCTCACGGGGCGAACTGTCCTAAACTACCTCAAGGAATAGCGTGAAAGTTCTGGAATCAGAAAGAGCAGGTCACAAAGATTTTTTGAACAAACTGACAAGCTCTCGGCCAAAGGACGACAGCGTAGAATACGGACGACAGCACGGCATGCTAGCATCCCAAAGGCGCACTGGCGTCTCGTACAGACTAGAAAGTGAGAATATCACAAAAAATAGCAAAGTGGCTACTTCTACTCTGATTGCTAAAAACCTTAGAATGCAAGAAAGTAACGGAATTGAAAAAAAATGAAGTAGAAATGATAGAGATAAGGAGAAGAAAGAAAATTCTTACAACCACACAAGTGATGAAACCTCCAGCAAATGAATGTCTTCAAAACTTGCATGCGTGATATCTGGAGAAAGTGTTGGGGTTGTATAGGGGTTTTCCTCAGTCAAACCCCCATTTTGGTGTTCCCACCTCCACAGATAGCCAGATAGAAAGAGAGAGTGTAACCGAAATGGAAAAAGCATGTGGTGAAAGCAAACCCGCACCACCAAGTATAAGTGATAAAAGCAATCCCCGCTCAAGGAGGAGAACCCGTATCACAAAGTATAGATGCAATAGGTAGGGGATATGGAATCCCAAGATGCTCACAAGCATGGAAGAAGGGAGATGAAGCTACAAGAGCCAAGAGGGTTGCAAGGAGGGAGAGCAAGATAATTGCAAGAGCTAGGAGTGTGGTAGAGGGTGCTGGAAGAGCTTGAGAAAATGATGTTGTATCAAGCAATGGAGTTGTTTAAGCAAAATAGCAAGATGGGAGAATGTTTGGGACAGAAGCCAAGAAGGAGAAAAAGATAGAAGCAGAAGAGAGTTGAGCTAGAAGTTAGAAGATGCAAATGAAGTGAAAAGACTGCTTTTAAGGAGAGAAAAGAAGCTCCTACAACCGTTACAAGTCGTCCCGGGCCGTTACCACCAACAAAAGGTGAGGACAAGTGGCAAGCATGCTCGGAGACAGCCGTTTGAGCGTTAAAATGTCATAGGATGTCCGCACGGCGTGCTAGTGTCCGAACACAGCACGCTACAAAACGACGCGAACGGGAAAAGCGTAAGATTCAGTGGAAAGCTGGCACACGAGGGTAGCTGCTAAAAAGGGGTGTTGGAGCATCCTAAGAAGGGAAAAGGGCTGATGCAGGAGCTGAAATGAGCCTACTCAAGATGGTAAGGGAGCGGACACTAAAGCGGACGCAAGAATGTATGTGAAATTGCAAGGGGTGCAATTTTACGACTATACACGGAAATACCTGAAGTAAGTCAAAAGGTTGCGTGTTTTGCAGATTCATCAGCAAATGATCCAAAATTGTGGACTATGCAGTTTGATGGGAGTTGTTCTACTGTTGGTTCAAGAGTGGGAATTGTGATTATCTCTCCCAAAGGACGTTTGTATCCGTTTGCATACCGCTCGCAATTTGAGTGCACAAATAATACGACGGAATACGAGGCATTTTTATTAGGTCTCAGGAATGCAAAGGATATGGGTATCAAACAACTCAGAGTTGAAGGTGATGCAAAGTTGGTCGTGAAATAGGTCAAAGATCGATTTCGAGTAAGAGCAGACTGCCTTCGGCATTACAGAAATAGGGTGTGGAATGCAATCGACTGGTTCGAGGCATTTGACATCAAATTTATACCTCGTCTAGACAATAGTAGAGCAAATGCCCTTGCGGTATCAACTTCTCTTTTCATGCCACATTCTGACTTTCATCATAATGCATTTGCTATTGAGCTTATATACAGGCCAACTGTCCCTGACAACTGCGACAACGGGCAAGTCTTCGATGACGATGACCATACTAAAGATTTTCTTGTCATGGGAGATAATTTTAAAGGGTTATTCTTTGAGGGCAGTTCATCTCCTTTTAGAGAATCAGTAACAGAGGTTTTCGATGTGGCTGAAGTTGCAGAAGATGCGGAAAACCCAGAGGAAACAGATTCAAGCATTATCCAGTTGAAGGGTAATAAGATTCCCAAGGGCCTAGTATCCTTAGAGAATATATTTGACAGGCATGACCGGTACATTCAAGATCAGAAGAACTCAGGAGATAAGACCTCTGTTGAGCACTATCAAGTAAATATTGGTACCGAAGACAAGCCTCGGCTTGCTAATTTAGGCAAATGTTGTACCGCAGAGGAGTGTGAGAGGTTCATCTCTTTGTTCAAACAATACCGAGATTTTTTTGCTTGGTCCTACAAAGAGTTGAAAGTTTTCACACCAAGAGAATTGTCTCATACAATTCCTCTTAAACCTAAAGCTAAGCCTTTCAGGCAGAAACAAAGACACTACAATCTGCAAATTCAAGATACCATCTATGCGGAAATTCAAATGATGGTGGATGCGATAATCATTTTTCCAATTCATCATTCCACTTGGGTGCCAAACATAGTTCCTGTACGTAAGAAAAACAAAGAGATCCAAATTTGTGTGAATTTCAGGAACTTGAATCAATCCTCCCTAAAGGATAATTATCCCCTGCCGATAATGGAGCATACCTTGCAGACGATTACTGGTTCGAAGATGTTGTCTTTACTAGACGGTTTTTCCGGGTACAATCAGATTGAAGTGGCTGAAGAGGATCAGTATAAGACGGCATTCACTACCCCGTGGGGTACATTTGCTTATGAAATTCCCTTTGGCCTTATCAATGCCAGTGCTACGTTTCAAAGGGCCATGGATTTGGCATTTGGGGATTTGAGGAACAAAGTAATTGTTGTCTATCTTGACGACCTCACTATTTTCTCGAAGATACGGGGAGATCATTTTTCACACTTAGGGAAAGTGTTCGAGAGATGCAGGTACCACAAAATTTCATTTAATCCTACAAAGTCCATCTTTGCGGTGACGAAGGGCAAGCTGCTTGGTCACATCGTCTCCAAGGAAGGAACTCAAATTGACCCTAGTCGGGTTGATTCCATCGAAAACTTGTCTCTTCCAACAAGCAGAACTGGGGCACATTCCTTCTTTGGTAAGTTGGAGAAGACATTTCTCCAGGAGGATTTGTGAGGAAAAAATCCCTTGCAGGCGACATCCTCTACATTGGTGAAAGATCCAATCTGGAGGGTTATATGGTGGTTTCATCCAGGAATCACTTTGAGCTTCTTGTGGAGTTTATATTTCTGATTTTTTGAGTTACAGCATATCAGACTTTGAGGAGGTTTTTTGAGGTATTTTCTGAGAGATTGATTATTGTTGAAGACTTCATTGTTGGCCATACCCTTTGTGTTGGAAATCTCATTGCTGGTCGTACCTTTTGTGATCATCTGTACAAGCAGTTTTGAGTCATTTAGATTTTTTGATCATAGTCAGAAGTTTTAGGCAGTTCATTGCAGGTTATGAGGGCGCCTAGGGGTTGACAGAGCATTGTTGTTCATTTTGATTCATTCAGAGGCCATTTTGGGAGGTGGCTTCTAGGGTTTGTGAGCCTAGTTTTATGGGTTGTTATTTCTTGTTGTAATCTGAAACCAGCAAATGGGTATGTTTGATTTTGCATTGCAATGCTTTTTCTACATCTGGGTATCTCTAGTAAGAGAGTTTATAGTATTTCCTGTTTTTGGATAGTTGTGGGTATTGCTATATTTTGTTATTTCAGTTTATCTCTGCTCAATATCTTTGTAACATTGAATATATTTGAAAATACAAAAGACAACAATCTTTCGCATTTTTGTCTCCTCTAAATACCAAACACACCCAAAAAAAAAGGCAGAACAGGGTTGTATCTTACATCCACACTCAATGTATTATTCAACAATATAACATTAAAATACACTTTCAGACTCTCCATGAATACTCCTGAAACATCAAGCCTCTCCAATGCATCCTCCATGTGTCCAAGCATGTATCCGCACATCCCATGCCATGCTTCACATATGCACTCCTCATAAGAAGTCTCAATACAATGACAGCCAAGTCAAAACCCCAACTAGCCAAGCTCAACCACTAAACATGTGCTTTTATAGACACAAGCTCACACAAATACAACCAAGTGGTAAGGTAAAACCATGTGACTCAAAAGCATGAGTTCACAAAACCATTGACCCCATGTTTACTTTTTGGTACTAAGTTTTCCAACATTAGATATTTTTCCCATGTGCAACCCACACATAAAATATCTAAACCAATGTTACGTATGACTTTACAAGTGGCCCCAAATAAATATTTAATGTGGCTAAACACATCACCTAGGATCCACCACAAACAAATATTTATTTATTTTACATAATTAAATTAATCCAATGCTATGCAAGGTGTATAACACCTATTCCTGACAATCACCAAATGTGATGTACAAATTTTCATATAAAATCGACATCAATAATCTAACATCACATGAAAATAATAATATCATTATTTGCTTAACTGACAGGTTCACAAATGAAATATTACAAAAATGAGTACTAAACTTGTAAAAAAGCTGATAATTTTGTTGAAAAAACCCTTTTACCCAAAAACATGAGAAATTGCATCCTCCCTCTTTATGCAGCGTCCAGACTTTCCAATGATCACAGCAAGCTCTGCAGTAAACATAGCACCTTAGACTATTTCTAGCAATCCTGATTCTATCCTATTAAGTATTAAAAAAATTATATCTAGAAACTAGATGCTGTGAAATAATATTCTAAGAGTATCTTCCCTTTGTTTAAAGAAATACCTTGCATATTCGTCTACTCTTGTTAATATTTAGTGTTTTCTATTTAATTTTTTATCTTTAGAAACTTAAAATAAATAAATAAATGATTTCCTATAATGTTTGCTGAAATACTGGAACTTTCTTAATTTTAGCTTGAAGGAACTTCTTATTCATGAAGGATTTTTTGAATTTTCCTTTACCTTCCATTGTGATACACCTTTTATTCCAACTAGAATTTAGGTGCCACGCTTCCCTCATTAGTACATCACAAAAGTTCCCAATTTCCCAAAATGAACAATGATTTTCATTGTGCAATAAACAAAATTAAAACTTTGTAGAATCACGTGTGATGTGCACTGAAGAACATTATATTGTAATATTTCAAATCAGAAAAAAAAAAAGATATGAAATGAAAGCATTAATAATGAAGATGAATCGATAGCTTCATGGATTGATTTTTTATGTGATCCAGTCAAATTAACCATTCCTCATTTACATCCAGAGGGCCCTGGTGTAATACTAAATGGGGTACAGTCGTTTGTACAAGACCAAGTTCAAAACTGCACGCCATGTTAAGGTGATCTACAACTAAGAGGACATTCAAGCACATATGTTAATGTTAGCCATGTTACTGTGGCATTGGCCACAGGATCCAGGGTCCCTGCCTGTGTCCCCAAACAGTCTGGGCCCAGTGATGTCCCAAGTACTGTTAGGAAATTTTTGAAAGAACTTAGAAACTTCTTTGTTCTATAAAAGGAAGGAACTAAGGAAAATAAACTCCGAAATTGACAGCCACATCAACACAATAACTAATATGGACAAAACATGCTGTCAATTCTTATATTCTAATTCTCAAATGGAGGTTATCTCCCCATCCCCCTTAGCATTTAGCAGGACAGTAAGTACTATTTGGAAGAGATTAAAATATTAAATTCCTATTTTCTCAGGTGATACGTTGGGTTACTGATTTCACCTATAATGCTGCTTTTGAAAGATAGGGATCCAGTATGTCAACTCATCTTTTATACATTTATTGTTTAATATGTACTAGTGGGTATTAATCTTAGAATAACTTGCTTTCGAGCAATTCAAATCAATCTTCAGTGATCTTCAGCAACCTTCAATATTTGCATAAATATCTTACGCCAGCCTGTTTTAATCTGGGTTGGATTCTCTTTACTTCAATGGTATGTGAATATTTGAAGATATGTATAGTGCATCTACTACTTACCCTCAGCTGTATTAGCACTCTGCTCATGAAATTATTCGTGAGAAATATTGCATGGAATCGTAGAATTGATATTACTCTTCCATGGTTTAATATGACCAATAATGTAACCACACATCTACCCGTCACATTGTTCTGGTTGTTTGAACTTTGACAGGATCTCCCCCGACTCTTTGCTATATGTGAAAGCATCTTAAGGTACCGTGCACTTATCACCAGCAATCCCAAATTTTGAGAACAGTTTGGTCCCCCTTAATTGTTTACGAATTCAACACTTTTCTCATTGAATTATTATTAGATTCATCCCTGCCAGTTATGAAACAATAAGTTTAGTAATTGAGAACTTCAAAACTTGCAAGACATTTTCATCATGCCATCATCATCCTGATATCTCTCTCTATAGAAATCAATATCTTAACCCATAAAATAAAATTGAAACTTGTAACACGGAAGAAGATTTGCCTCTGGAATCAAAGTAGTTCCATTTCTAAGCCCTCTCACTGATCTTGTATTGCATCAGGTCAGTCCATGAGAGATCATAGACACAAGTCAATCAAAGATGCTTAAGGTTACGATATAGAAACCTGCATTCTCTTCATTCAGAATCGAATATTATAAAATTGAAGAACTGTGCCTGATTTTCTGAAAGTTCTATGTGTACAGCTGTAAAAAATAGTGATCTACAATTAGCATAGAACTTTTTTCCAAAAAGGGGGATTATCAGAGTACATCTAACTATTTGACATATTATCATACAAGGAATGCCCCCACCCTGATATCATATGCAGGAGATAAATTCTCAGAACAAGTATTTAGAATAATCTTTGGCAAGAGTAGATGTCCCTGTGACGTTGTCTTCCCAAAAATTCAATAATAGTTCTTATCACAAGCTACAAAATTTTATCAGATCCCTGACTGCCAATATCAAGATTGGGGCTGTCAGAGATCAAGACTGCAGTTTGCATCCCTACATGTAGTCCGTATGCCCAGAGAAAGCTGATATGAGCATGCCTTTATATTGACATGTACACTGATAAATCCTGGACTGTAATAAGGTTTGAAGAGCCACATAAGAGCATCATGGAGGGGACTGAGACATATTTGAGGAAAGTTTCTGACTGCAATAAATTATAGAGATCAAACCCTGATATTTTCATGTACTGCAAAATTTGAGACATGCCCAGCAAGATTATTATAATAGAGGACTTACAAAAAAATATGCCTTCTAGGAGAAATAAAAGTAATCATCCGAGATGGGAAAAATGGGCATGGAGAAGCTAAGATCATCTATCAGCATAACTGAAGCAAGTCCCACACAATTTGCTAAGTTGGATTTGTCTAAAATGTAACAAGTGTGACTCATATTGGATTGAACACAAATTTTAGGGCTTTGAAACCCACAATGGCATCATTAGGATTGTATTAGATCAGAAAGAAAACCCTTAGATGTAAACCAAACTGATAAACAATAGTATAGGAAAGAAAATTGTCGCTAGAGATGTAAACACTATTGCTAGTATTCTGAAACTAAACAGAGAAGGGATCTGCATCTTTGTAAAATCCCTTGCTAGATTTGAACGATAATTTTCAGTTCTTAAGTTGACATATTTCATTTGTCAATTAAGAGGTGCTTAAACTGGACTTAACATTTAGGATTTCTCTAAGTATTAGCATTCACTGGTTTGACTGTTGTCATACAGATTTCCTCACATTCTAATATCATGGTAATT
This sequence comes from Sequoia sempervirens, assembly GCA_007258455.2. Lineage (NCBI taxonomy): Eukaryota > Viridiplantae > Streptophyta > Pinopsida > Cupressales > Cupressaceae > Sequoia > Sequoia sempervirens. Next base: position 27,681 of record VDFB02167679.1, read on the forward strand.
TAATATTTTGAGATGCATGAAGGATTAACCATTTAACACAATACAGGTTGCAAATAAGAATAATTTCAGACTTTGAGACAACCAAACTGGACATTAATATGAAGTCATTTTGATAATGTTTAAACTCAGAAAGAATCAGCATAGTGCCAGCACTAATACTAGGTCTGTAACAGGGACAATTTCCAGACAATCTTTTAGTATTCTTACTGCAGCAGCTTTTACAACTCAATAACAATGAGCTCAAACTGATACAAGGTTACAATCCCCTTTACAAACTGGCTGTAGCAGCACATACAGTGATCTAAGGCAGCGAATCACAACATATAGCAGATCAGATATCGACAATAAGTATTAGACTAGCTCAGACCTGGAAAATATGACACCAGGGGTAAATAGAGCCTTGTGGCTGCCTCCTATCTGCTCAGAACTCCCATATAGCATCACGTCCTCCTTCAGAACTAATCAGCATGACTTTTCCATGGCATGAACACTCCACACTCTCAACGCAGCTGCTGGAAGAAGTATCACACATGAGTAAGAGCTGAATGTGACTCCAGAAGACCATGTATAGGACTGGCTGTCTGATACGCCTGCCAAAAGGGGTTTGAGACTGAAACAAGTTGCAGCTGTATAAATGAGTTGCCCTTCACCTATGATGAACACATCCCCCTTAAAAGACTTCTATCCCTCAAAAGTGGCCACGACCTTGCTCAGAATAGACTAATACCACAGCGCCAAGGGTATGCAATACGATCTCTTGGAAGCTGAGAACATCAGAGTAATAAGTATTTGCTGTAGCAAATGTGAACTCAAAGAGATATCGCCCAGATTGCTAGAAAAGTAGATATTCGTCCAAGCTAAAACCCTTGCACAAGACCAACTAGAAATATAATCGATATTCTCCACTAGCAGAATAATGCTTCTGATTTTGCAATAATAATCTCAAGTATGAATATGAATATTATTCAAAAACCCTCAAACTGGATCTTCAAAACCCTTGCTTCTCAAACAAGCAGATTTCAATCATTAAATCTTCAAATTTATCTCCAAAGGAGATTCATAAATTTGCCTTATCGCACAAGTGCGAATCCTGGATGAATCCGCCCAACGCTAGCTAGGGAGGAATCTTTCACCATCGAAACCGGAACCCATAGGAAAACCACCTAGGGTTTCGAACTCCAAAGAGCTCCTCCAAACTTCAAACCCCAAATAAAATAATAATCCAAAATATGTGAGAATGAGCTCTCAAATCCTTTTTATAATGCTTTTTAACCTTTTTAGGATTTTCCCGCCTAAATCACTTAACACATTATTATAAAGTGACTTTACTAATTAAACCTTTTAATATTTCTCATCGTCACTTTATAACCTCTTAATATTTAATCATTTAATATTACCTTTATACTTGTACTTTTGCCAGGCAACATTAAATAATTAAATATATTAATATTATTTAGGCGATCTGGAAAATGGGGACATTACCATCTTAGAGTCAATTTTCATACAGTGGATCTGAGTATGCCTCCAATGTAGTACTGAAGATGGAGTTCTTTTGGTTCCTGAAATATCCCAACTAGGATATTGATGAATTTTCTGATTTTTGAAACACCAATTTCTGCACTTCAAAATTTCTGCTAAAAACCCTAACTGTTGATGTAAAAAAATTTATTTCAAATATGCAATAACAACATATATCTTCCCAATTGCCTCAAATAACATAGCAAATTTATCTAGCTTTACACATGAATATAACCAGAAAAATGAAACACCAAATGTCCATCCAAAACATGCCAAAATCTGATTATCAATTGTTCAGTTCTGCTGCTACAAAATCAGGCCTAATATGTATGCAAGTTCACCATAAAATGGGCTCCAAACATGCCCAACAATGTACAATAGTTTGCTGATATGAAGGAACCCTACTAACAAACCAAGATATGCAAGAAAATGTTGATCTACACTAACCCTACCTGGGTGAATTGCTTCAGCCACTAGAGAATGCAAATATATGATGAAATGCCTCCAAAACCCTACCCCAAAGGTGAGCTGGCCTGCTGGTTTGTAATGTCCCCTTTTACGTGAGCATCAAAGTTTTCAGGATTGGCCTATCATCTGACCCTTGGAGGCTATTATTGTTGGTTAGAGGGTCCAATGTGGCAGTTGTCAGATTCTTTGGTGGCACTTTGGTGGTGTTTCCTTCTCCAAAGTTTGGTGTAATTCAGGATTCGCCTTTGGGAGTTGGTTTGGACTCAGTTTGCGCACACTTACTATTTATAGTAAGTCACGCGATTGTTGGAGTCCAGTATTACTATTTTTGTAAAGGCACCTGGATGCACAGTTGATGCAGTGGTTGACCTCCTAGTTCAAACGAAATCAAGAAATGATGATTAATGAGAAAGATATGTTATTTTTAATTATTATTAAAGGTAAGTTTTAATAATAATTAATTATTAAAAAGTGCATCATAATGATTTATTTTGACTTTATTAAAGTGGGGCCATTTAATGATATAAATTAAATTATAAAAGTGCATTGGAGTGGGCGCCCATTTAATGAGATTAATGAAATCAAAACAAAAGCAAATATAAAAATATATTTTAAAGTCATAAAGCTACCTTGGGGGTCGAGCTTTTCTTCCAACGACGCCATTGTTTGTTGCAGAGTTTGGCTCTTCTTCCTGAGGTAGACGCCATTGTTTGTTGCAATTCGGCTCTTTCTTCCTGAGGTAGGTTTTCATTTTTCCTAAATGCATTTTGATTTTATTGTTAAAAATTTACATTATTTTACAGTTTACTATTATAAATTTATTATTTTTTTCTATTTATTAATTTAAAATTTAAATACTTTCAATTTAATTCAAAATCAATAATATACTAAATAAAAAATACTGTATTATTTTTAAATATATTTATTTAGTTTTATTATTATTTAGTATTTAATTATTAATATTGTATTATTTTTTATTTTAAAGTTACTGTATAATAACTATAAAATATAATTATAAAATACAATTATTATTTTATAATAATCATGATTATTATATTATTTTAAAAATATTTACTGTATTTTCAAATTACTGTATCACTGTTTTCTAATTAATTATTTTACAAATATCATTAAGTAATTTTAATTAATTATTATTATTATATCATTTTAAAAATATTTAGTGTATTAAAAAATACAGTAAATTACTAAATAGTAAAACTAAATAATAAAATATAATCAATAGTTCATAAAAAATTAGCTAGTTATTTTAGATTTTATCAAATTTCAATTTTATCTTAGAGAAATAAAATGCTTTTGCAGATTTCATTCTTGATCAGTGATCACAATGCCACGTCATAAAGACTTTGCGTGGACACATTGCACACCAATTGATGGTAGTGCAAAGGTTAAATGCAATTGGTGCCGGGATGAAGTCGGTGGTGGAATTTATCGATTCAAATGGCATTTGTCAAAAGAACCAGGTAATAACACCACCATTTGTGCAAATTGCCCTGCAGATGTCACATATCAGGCAAAACAAGCTCTTCATGGTATCGCTGAGAATAAGGCCAAAAAAGCAAGAACCGAAGTTGAAACAGGTTCTAATTCTGCAAGTGTTAAGAGGAATAACTTGGATGAGGAAGATGGTGGGCATGGGGGTTTTAGGGAATCTGGATCAACACCTTCTTCTATAGCACGTGGCCCAAACACAGGTGGAGGAAACATTGATGCTTTCTTCCAACCTCGTATTACACTAGGATCACAGACCACTTTGGAGAGTACAGGATGGAGGAAGAATGTCCACGATCAAGCGAAGAAGGCCATTGCAAATTTTTGGTACTCCTCGAGCTTGCCATTCCATGCTGCCAGATCTCCATATTGGCAAGCTATGGTTGATGCTCTTGCAGCTGTAGGTCCTAGGTTTCGAGCCCCATCTTATTAGACATTGAGGACTAGTATGCTCAATGAGGCAGTAAACGATGTCAAAGATGTTCTTAAAGAGCATCAATCAGAGTGGACTAATAGTGGGTGCACCATTATGTCAGACGGATGGACAAATAGAAGGAACCGAACCCTCATCAACTTCCTTGTCTCTTCTGATCTTGGCACTATTTTTTTGAGATTTGTAGATGCATCAAATACAATGAAATCTGCAGCTGCATTGTTCGATATGTATGACTTGGTAGTCATGGAAGTGGGGCCAGAAAATGTGGTTCAATTTATTACAGACAATGCTGCTGTTGGGAGACTTCTGATAGAAAAATACCCCTCCATGTTTTTTACCCCATGTGCAGCACATTACATTGATCTAACCCTAGAGGACATTGGGAAAATTGAATGGGTTAAGGAGATACTGCACAAGGCTCACTCTGTTACCAAATATATTTATAATCACACAAGGGTTTTGAGTATGATGCGGTCTTTCACAGAGGGCAAGGACCTAGTTCGTCCAGGGGTGACAAGATTCGCAACACATTTTCTTGCACTATAGACTCTTTGTCAACAAAAAATGAATTTAAAATAAATGTTTGTTTCAAGAGAGTGGATGGAGTCTGGCTTTGGGAATCAAACAGATGGCATGGCAGTCGCAGATTACATGTATTCTACTAGTTTTTGGAATGTGGCTGAACAAGTTGTATCATTTTCGGAGCCTCTAGTAAAAGTCTTGAGGCTAGTGGATGGGGATAAATCCCCCATGGGATACTTGTATGAGGCCATGGATAGGGCCAAGGAGGTGATGAGGGGTAGGCTGGAAAATGACAGGGATAGGTATATGCCATTGTGGGACATAATAGATAGAAGATGGGATGGACAGATGCACTCCCCTCTCCATGCTACAGGATAACTTTTTTCAATCCATCATTGTTCTACAACTCTTCATTCAGACAAATTGATGCTGAGATCACACAAGGATTGTTAAAGTGCATGGACAAAATGTTTCCAAACCAAGAACGATTGCATGAAGCTATGTCAGAGTTGCAATTGTACAGGCAAGGAAGGGGTTTTCTCTCTTCTAGGGTTGTCATGGAAGGCCGAAAGACCTTCCAACCAGGTAGACTCTATAAAATTTTGATAATCTTTTGATTTTTCATGTCACATGATCATTAAATGTATCTTAGATTTTAAGATATTCTTACATGATACTCATCTCCATATAATGTTCTTTGAACTTTCAACTCAATGGTGGGATTTTTTTGGCCACGAATGCAAAAATCTAAGGTGGATGGCAATACGCATTTTGACCCAGCCATGCAACTCATCCGCTTGTGAGCGTAATTGGAGTGTTTTTGAACACATACATTCCAAGAAACGCAACCGCTTAACACAAAAACTGATGAATGACTTGGTGTTTGTTCACCACAACCTCCGCTTGAAGCTAAAGAAAGCTCAAGGTGAGACTTTTAATACGCTTGCAATCAATTTCAATTGTTGTCATTGTGTTTTTCACTTGTAGAGAAAAGACTAATTTCTACATGGACAAAAACAGGAACTATTGAGGAAGATGCCCCAATTGACCTCGACGAGATTGATCCTGAGTCTGAGTGGACTGCTGCATCTGATGATGATGTTCTTGAGGATGAATTTAAATATTGTCTTGAGCCTGAAGATGTAGATATCATGGCGGAGGCCAGCATGCCTCTTGATATACTTGAAGAAGCTCAACGGGCAACCGGTCACCTAGCAGCCTCAACATCGGGAGCGGGAGCTTCTGCCCTCTAGCACGTCATTTGCTACAATTGATGTTTTTGGAACTTTGTACTTAGTTTATAGGTTTACTTTGTACAAAGTCACAAACTATATTGTAATAGACATTTTGACAACTGTCACCATCTGATATTTATGCAGTTGTAGTATGTTTTGTGCAATGTAATCACTAATCAGCGATATGAGTATAACCAACGAAAATCTATTTTCTATAATTCATGGATTGAACTCTATATTTTATTTGCTCTCAATGTCTGTATGCTATGGAAATGCCATTAAATTTTTAAAAAAAATTCTTTCTGACTATTTTTCTTCAATTTTTTGCCTTTTTTTGTAAATCCGATTTTTTCCCGATTTTTTAAAAAAATCCTGAACTTTTGGTTTGCCGATTTATTCCCCAAACGATTAATGCTGCTATGACTAATACTATTGAATATCTTATTGCTGCTAAAGGATCTTCTTCTACTGGCACGTGGGAGTTTTGTTGAGCATTTAGGAGTGAGTTTATGAGGGTTTGAGAAGTTTATTATCAGAAATCAGAAGTTATTTGTTGCTGATTGCATTTACTGCTGTTAGCTCTTTGTTGGGCCGTACCTCTTGTTCATCTCAGGCTGTACAACTCACCTTTGCCAAGCCGTACAACATTTTAGAGGAGGCATTAGAGTTCTAGGATGAAATCGCCTAGAGTTATAAGTTATTGGTTTCACCATTAAGGGCATCCAAGCTTCCATTATCAGATTGCTGCAATTTTGAAGTGGAGAACCTTCATTGTCTGGTGCCAGGCATCCATTTCTCGAGTTTGCCAGTTGCCGATTACCATTTCCAGGTTTGCTGATACATTTCCAGACCAGCTGATATATAGTTCCAGAGTTGTATTTAAACGCTATGGACTCTGGGTATGAGTATATTATGTTTGCAAAGAAAGGATAATCTAGCTTAAATATATTCATTGTATTTGCTAGTTATGTTTAATCAGATTTGAGTTTGATGCCTCATATTTAAGCATTTCTATACTTTGCAATTTGTATGTGTATTTGCATTACTTAAATCCCTTGGCAAATTATCATTTGAAAACCAAAACCCAAATATTTTGAAAATTCAAATATTCAAACAAGGCAAAGATTTTAGTTTGCAAGTGTCCACCTGGGGTGGGACATTACAGTGGTATCAGAGCGGTTTCCTGCCATCCTATGTTGGGTTTAGTCAATATTTAGTGAGTTCATAGTTTCCAGTCTAGGTTTAAATTATGGGTTCAAGCGGTGACAAAGAAATAGTATCAGGTGATAGGAAGTGGTTGGCTAGAATTATCTATGAACAGGGTACCAAACTTGGTAGTCAACCTCAATCTGGGTATGATACTTTGGTCACGTTGAGAAGACTAGAAGAATGCTTAAGTCTTGTTGAGCAGTCACCTTCTTCATTGTTACAGATTGCTTTGACTCCAGCAATGACTTCGTTGGGTGAGCTTAAGTATTTGAGACACGGAGACAATGAGATTAGGCTCACCGTAGCCCTTTGTATTAGTCAGATTATAAGGATCACAGCTCCTCGAATTCTTTATAACACTAGTAAAATGAGAGAGATATTGCAGCTGATAGTTGATAGTTTTGATGGGATAGACGACACCAATAGTCCTGCTTTTGGAAAGAGGATCAAAACCCTTGAGTTGATGATCTTGTTTTACGAATGTTCCACTTTTTCTTGGATTCTATCAATGAGAGGCATGACAAATCTATCCAGGACTACATGAGGGCTATCATGGTTTCAATTATTAATGACAGTGATGACATCTCTCAACCTATCTTGTCCTTACTTCTAGTTGTTCGTAAGCAAGAACAGGTGATGTCTCCAACTGCATATGACTTGTTGCATAGTGTCTTCGAACAGTGTGAGGGGTAAGCTAAGGCCCTACTTGTTCATTGAGGAGCAGGTGCAAGAAAAGAGGGTAAGATTTGAAGTGGATGATGATGAGAAGATCTTACATCTCGATGATAGTATGGCAGAAGCTCTTGATGTTACTTTCAGCGCTCAAGAAGTTGTTATCAACCCTGTTAACAATTCTGGTTTTTATGACAGCAGTCATTCTTTTGAGTGTAACCATGACTTAAATGTTATAGCACATGAGGAGAATGTTGTAGAAGGGACTTCTAATGTTGGCACGCAAGCTATGAGTGTCAAACACGAGGAATGCATGGAGAATACAAGCCATAACAGTTCTGATTTTTGTGACAGCAGTCTGATATCTTTGCATCAGCATGAGATACCGCCATTACATATGAGAATGATGGTTGTGAGGGGTTGTCTAAGGTTGATACTCAAGTTGTGGGTATTAATGATGCATTGTGTTGTGGATTCATGCCACAACAAGACTGATTTTACAGAGCAGACCATGGAAGATAAATCAGAAAATTTGTCTAATGGAGAACGGTCCCAGGATAGCTTTTTGGATGAACAAGCATCTACTTTGGAAGAAGCGATGATAATGTCAAATCAGCAGCTTCTACAATGTCATTCGAGCCATCCTATGAGGTACATAATAGTAGTACCTTTGATGTTGATGTGTGCAAAGTTGATGGCACACATAATGATGGTTTCCAGACGGTGAGTCATGATGATTCAGCTTCTTATCATAGTGCTGATTTCAAATCAGAAGATTTGTGTAGAGATGTTTTGACACAGGGGTATCATCATTTGGCGGGGCAATTGAAGGTAAATGACAGTATGATTGCTATCGCCTTAGAGCATTTTGATGTTGCTCAACAGATGTTGGCAAATTATTGTTGGAGTACTCCTGAGGCAGATGAGCTCTATGATAATGGACTTTCCCTCGTAGAGTTTCAAGCACTTAGAGATAAAGTTGGGGTAATGAACAATAATTACCTACAGCTATTATCAGATAGAGATCATCTTCTCATGCTCGATGGTATATATTATGATGCTCTAAAGGGAAAGGAAGAGGAGGTTGATGAGCTCACCTATGAGCTTGAGGTCACCATGGACTCTTTGAAGAGCGCTCAAACAGCCCTTCAAGAGTCAAAGTTAAGGATAGATGAGCTTACCGTGGAGTTGAGCTTAGCCTCGTCTTCATCACCAGCAGATACGGTTCCGATATCTATGATAGTTGCTAGTGATGAGCATACACCCATGGGTAGTGGTAAGGAGCACATTGAGAATGTGGCTACATCCATTTCAATTACAGGTGTAGGTGACACAGATGGGATGAGTACTTTGGATGAGTTTAGCAGAGAACCATATGTTGCATCAGGTGTCTCTGAGGATAGTCCCATTTCAGGTGATGCAGAGCAGATTATTGATAGTTCTTGTGGTGAAGTAGCGAATTCCCAAGAGAGTTGTGTGACAGATCACTACGCTGCTTCGTCTTCTTCACAAGAGGTATGCAGGGTATCATCTAGTTGGGAGAATGGTTCTCATGTTGATTTGTTTCCCTCTCCTAGAAGCAAATCAGAGATTACATCCCATGCAACTAATCTTGATCGACAACCTATTGAGCCACAGAGATGGAGGGATTAGCTGAAGGTTACAAGAGAGAAGGTTGATTCAATCTTATGTCGTTTTGATTGCACTCATAAGTATGTTGAGTACCTTCTTGGGACCGCAAAGTTTGAGGAGAGACGGTATGGGGTCTTGGCTGGTACTCACATTCGTGACTTGCGGATTATCAGGAGTGCTTTGGAGGAGATAAAATCAGAATATATCCAATTGTTTCATGATAGAGAGCATGCTATTGGGTACGCAAAGAGGGTTGGTAGAGTATCTACCCAATTAGCTATTCAGGATCAAAGACATGAGCCATCATCTGATTCAAGTGATGAGAGTGATGAGGAGTGTGTTCCCCATAGCTATGACGGTCAACCATTGACAGAGGTAGGGGCATTTTATCTTGACTGCATAGTGAGGAGTGCTCATCACTTCTCCTTTAGTCCACACATTGATGACTTGATGGCACGTAGGTGTGGATTGGCTCGAGATTTATACCATCCATTGTGGGATGAAGAGTTGCCATCTACAGAAGATGGAACTAGAGATTGCAAGTGTCTGACCCAATTGTTTGCATGGGATTACTTGCAGGATCAGATGTCAGTTTTCCATCATGCAAATATGTAGGCATTGGTGTTGGCACTCTAGTATAAGTAGATGAAGTGGTGGTGGATGTGCTTCAGATGCGTGGACCATGAAGAGAGCCCACTATGCCTTGACATGTCGTCTATTCATTTAATTCTGGTTGGACTTGAGCACCATGACCACTAGCTATGGATGTCCTTGTCCTCTCCTTTTGCAATTTTTTCTCTTTGCCAATGCAAGTAGGGCATTCATCTCTCTTTTTTATTTCTTCGGTGGTGTTGGTATAGGGCTTGGCATCAAGATGATTAATGCTTGCAAGATGGTATTTGAGGCAATTTATGCCTCCATAATATAAGTTTGTACATCTAAGGCAAATAACTGACCCAGGTATCAGTCCTTGATATGCACATTTCCAGGCAGAGTCTCTAACTCCAGTAGGATGAGTGCCTATAATCGGCAGTGGCACTAATGGAGCAGAGCCTGAGGCTAAACCTGATCCAGAAGCTTCTCTATTTGCCATTATTTGATGTATCTAACCTACACATACAAAGTGATATCACGACATTTTAATTTTTCAATACAAGAAAGAAAAAAAAACTAAATTATACATAAATCACTAAAAATCAGCCTAAAATTAGTTTAAACTTTAAATCAATATAAATTAATGTAAATTAGTTTAAGCTTTCAATTGTGACTTGTAATACATTACATTCCTCAACTAATATATCATCCTCTGAATTACCATCCTAATTGAAATCAAAGAACACTCATCACTTTATTCACTCTATCAAGAGGAATGGGCTTACCTCTTGAAGAGGGGAGAAGCTAGTTACAGTATACTATGCCTTGCATCTCCAAATCACAAGAGAACTCAATATTAAGACTCCAACAACATGATAGGACATTGAATCTCAAGAGCTGAGACAAATAGTTGAGTATTAGGAGATGCAAACCAATTAGTTTGAATCCCATTGGAAGAGTCACATGATTTAGACTTTGAGAGAACCGATGAGTACATGAAAGTGGGGTGAAAGGGAGACACATTTGATAATGAATCTAGTAATGATTGAGCTTGCTGCTCCATGCTTCACATTTTATCATGCTCCAAATGCAATTGTTAGATTTTGTCATTTTTTTTACTTTATACTCTAGATCTTTAAAACAAATATGCTAATTGATCAATTCTAAAGCAACACCGCCCAACTCAGCAAGTCTTTGGTAGAGTAGTATACAATGTCTCAAGGGGGTTGGATATATAAAACTGAAAACATGTAATTTAATATACAGTATACACCAGGCATACAGATTGAATTTAGACAGCATGAATAAGACTTTATGGGCAATATGTTAGCATCAGTACTAAAATTTGATTGATAAGATGCAGACCAACCATATTGAAAGGAAGTATTAAAGATTGTAATACAACATTAGCTTGGTCAATGAATTAATAGTAGTGTTTACATAAAGAAAAAGTAGCAACACATAGTTGTATAGAAAGTTGCTTGTAAAGTGAAAGAAGGGCATGGGAAATACACAAAAGGGAAGTTGATGGATTGTAAGAGATGAGCATTGAGTTAGGAATCAAAACTCCTTGTGGACAAATTATTCTTTGAACCTGCTTTAGGGAGAATTCACTCAGTACTAGTTAATAATTATAATAGAATGTCTCATTTATCCCCCACAATCCATATATATCCATATATGCTTGATAACTTCCTCTATTTGATGTTTGTAGATTTGCATCATATTTATATGGCTGAAAGCATCTATGTGGTCTTTTCAGTATGTTTCATCCTGCTTAACAAGCCTTTTAGTGGAATTCACTGTTTAAGTACAGGTGACAAAGTTAAGAACAAAAAAATGGGTTTCAAAAGGGACTAAAACATCCAGGGACATCATGTGTACTTACTAGCATTCTTGTACTGGGTGGAATGAGCTAAAAAAATTAGCTTTCCCTTTATGACTCTGAAAAGAGAACTGTCTCCCTACTAGAGAAACCTCTCAATCTTGTTAGTGTTCAACTTCTAAGCTATTTCATGATTGTTGTGATTAGTTATTTGTTAGCTTTAAAAATAAGGAAGAAAAGCACCCATTTCTAACTCTCACTGGAATCTTTGCATTAAATGTTTGCATTCAGCCCTATTCCTAGAGAGAAGTTGAATGTTGACTTACTCCATACAAGATTGAAGAGAATTTTTGCACAGTGATCCTCCTCGGTAGAACCCAAGAAGTCCCTTTTCATATGGCCATAAATCACTGACAAGGACAGCTCTCTCCAAATATTGCTTTTATCATGGTGCTTGTAGGGCCTAATGACTATGAGTAACTTATGCATGTGTTTCTTGAGCATATGTTAACACGATTTGAAAAAGATATTTAAATGGTATAAACTTTGGAGATATTTATTAAGAGAAATGTATCCTGATGTGATGTCTGGTCTGGAGTATTTGTGCAAAAAAGGAGCCCCACTCAGCCTACATGAAATGAAATACTCAAATACACGAGGACGTTTTGAGGGAAAAACTTATCAATGGGGTATGCAAGGATATATACTCAATTATTCCATATTAGTTCAAATAAATAAAATTATAAACTTAACATTTAATAATTAACACTATAAATATTAGTAAAAAGTCATGACCCTTCAATAATATGTACAATACAAATATATATTATGTCTCAACAATTGTATCAGATATTTGAGTTTCTGAATATACAAATACAATATTTTCTCCATTATGGATCAATCTAACCAACAGCTTCGTTACAAATTCCCAAGATGAAGTGAATAGCTCAACATTACTCAAATTGTATAGATCCAACCCATAATTCTATCATTAAGTATCATCTCATCTGAAATAATGAATCCAGGGCTATAAGATCCCTAGGAGAAGATATGCATTGCCTATATGAAGAGCCCTTTCAAACCCCTCCGGGGAATTAAAAAGTTGCAAATTTTTTTTTTCCTGGCAATGCCTTTGAGCATAAATTATGTATTTTTCATTTTTGTAACATAAACTGGTGAAAACTTAATTCTCCCATTGTCATAACAAAAAATATGCAAACTAGTTTAGATACAATACTCTCCAAAGCAATAGAATATCATTGAGTTATTGTATTAACTAGAACACATTTTCTCATCTTGGCAGTTCCAAGAACCATAGTAGAAAACCCTACCCAATATGTCCCCTCAAAAATGGGGAACTCTGTGTTGTTTTTGAATTTTCCAAGGATAGTTATGAGCTTTTCAAAAAGCTTCAAACGGTTTTCTGGAAATTGTATGTATTTCTTCCCCTGCTATGAAGCAAAGTGCTTCCTTTGCTGTTTCCTCGCATTTCATCTATTCATGTGCATATAATATCTAAAGTTTTAAAGTCATGTTTTGGATTGAGATTGACCCTAACATTATCTGTTTTGTTTCAAAGTTGCTGATGCAAATACTTGGTGCAAAATACATTTCAAAATATTGATATTTTCAAACTCAATTGAAGTATTGGACCATAATAGAAGTTCATAAAGGGATGAAGGCAGTAAGTAAATAAATACCAACAACCATTACTAGTTATGAAGTGTTTCTCCATGTTTCCCGCATGGGAAGACGCAGTTTTGAGGATGGTGGGGTGACAGCAATTAAAATAACTTAAACAAACCAAAAGATACTGACATTTTAAAAAGTAAATACAATGTGCTGAGTTTTGAATGACAATCCTCTCCCTTTTAGCTGTTTTGGGGGTTTAGCATTCTTGTTTTTAAATGCTTACTTTCTTATTTTTATGCATCAAATGCATAAAAAAAGGATATCCCTTCCAAGTCCCCAAGTCCCCAGAATGTCTGGGATGTCACTCAGACTCCTAGGATCTCGTCTGTGTGAAACACTGGGGTTGTGTGTGTATGTGTGATTATATATACGCAAAAAACAAATATATAGGCATACGGATACATGTCTGTATTTATGAGAATCAATGATATTAAACTCATGGATACTGGTTTATACTTCATCATCAATATTTGAGAAGAAGTTTTAGCTAAGTAATTCCTTTCTTTTTATAAGCACTCATTAAAATTTAAAACCAATAATACAAGTGTTCAATCCTAAGTAGCGTGAACAATATTCCCCAGGACAAAACTCTTAGAACTTCAATTTTAACCATCTGCTGTAGCTTGTGAACAGAAGCTCCCCCCTCTATTGTAACTCCAAAGGGATATGGTTTGCTTATGTCTCTTGGAATATATAAAGACGATTCATGGAAATCAATATAGCATGGAAACATGATTAAAACCTACCAGTTTCATAGTCCACTTGAGTTGTTATTGCTTGTGGGTATACTATTGCAGCTCCTGGTCCAATTACAGACTGCGGTGCCTTTGTGAAGACAATAGGATGCTGGATTAAAAAACAAATGACCATTAGCATGAAAGCCTTCATAAGGATTTGTTTTGATACGAATTCATTGATAATCCATCTGCTTGGTTATGCGTCCAACCTGTCCTCGAAAAAATAGTAAAGAAAGAATCCCATAGAAACAAATATATATGATGGCATGGCAGATTATCTAGTGAACTCTCTAAATGGTACAGAAAGGTACCACAAAGAAAATAAAGAACATATGTGTGCAAAATATAGACAAGTGTGCATGCCAATAACTCAATAGTTATTCATGAAAATGCTAGGGATTTCAGGCAAAACAGAAAACAACAGGTCAAAGAGGATACCAAAACATAGATATGAATTCATACCAAATATTATACTTTACTGTGTGGAGTGATTGCTTCTGATTGTAATACAATTTACCTTCTCATTCTATTAGCAGTCATACTAGGGAACTCATTCCCAAACAATGGGTGCCTGTGATTTTGGAGCAACCTCATTCTGGGAACTTGGAAAACCTGTGGGGAATTTCTCTCCCGACGTCCCACCCCCTCATCCTCTACCTTCATTCCGAAAAAGAAGGGATTCCAAGGAGACTTCTCATGTTCCCATTTCAAGGAGATATGCCCCCAAATTCGGGGGACTTATCTCCCATTCAAAGAGAAACTTGACATGATCAAAGATTAATTGAAATAGAAAAAAAGCCTAATAAAATTGTAAATATAAGAGCAATAATATTAAACAAGTCGTGCCATGTTTTGAAGATAAAGACTATATCATCCCAGTATATTTAAAAGAAAGATAAACACTATATAAAATGTACAAATATTCCTATATTACCAACAAACATAAAAAATGAAATGATAGTCTTACCTAAAAGAAGTTTAGGTCTTCTTGTCCAGCCACTCTCAAAGAGTTAATTGAAGTTTTAAAAGGGTAAACCAATTCCTTCTTCAATGGGCTACCAAGCCACCCAACCATAAACTAAAGGTAAATAGCAGAGATGGGAATGCAATATTTGCAAGCATCCATGGAAGTGAAGATAACGCGGGCTTAATTATCGTTTTATGGGCAACACTAAAGGAGCAATGACATCATGTAGCAGCATATCTAATGACCAAAGCAATGAAATAATTAGGCTACAAAATGCAGAAAATTTTAAGGTAAAATTTTCTAGCAGGCATGTCAGAAACATTGAATGTGCTAAAGCAGAAACCATAGGTGACGTTGCATCTCAAGAAACTACTACTACAGCTCTAACTACTAGTCCATAGAGGAAGGCTCCTCTTAGAAAATCACTAAAGAGAACTCATAACATAAAGGATAAGAAGTAAACTGATGATGCTCTTTCCCAGATCCTTTTTTCAGATGGCATTTTGATGTTGTCTTCTCTCCTTACTATAAAGAGAAGGTGAATCATATTACAAGTCAAGAATAAGCTATGTTCCACCAAGTGATTATAAGTTGAAAATAAAGCTTATTGGAAGAGAACTTATGATTCACCAACCAATCAAAGGAGATGAGAGAAACTTAGATTAGGACATGATACTCCATTGTTATGAATGAGTGAACAGAAATTGCCAAGTGACCACTTGTGACATGTCCAAAGGGTCCCTTAATTCTTATGGTAGTTGATTATTTAGGGAAGCACAAAGACACTAATCTCTTATTTGAGCTTATTAGGAATGCTATTATAAAGGTTGGGGTTTCCAATGCGATTCAAGTTGAGACTGATGCAGATGTCATTCTAAATCAGCTAGGCATTGCAACGTTGGGCATGACAACTAGGGATGTGCAGATGTTTATCTACAACTACAAAACACACTTAGCAATTTATAGATTTGTAATGTCCCCTTTTCTAGCTCGCATTGTATGATGTTGTCGTTAACCTATTTCTCCTTGGTTCCGTAGACTAACCAGGGCTTTTAAGGAATCTTGAGGATTTTTGGCCTAGGCAATTTCGTTGCAGGTCAATCCGGGGCGTCTGGAGGCAATTTTGGCATACTTATTATTTTTAGTAAGTAATTAATGCTATTAATAGTGATTCATCGGGCGGGCCGTGATCTCCAATGACAGTTTCTTTTCAATGGAAAATTGGTTATTATCATCAAATGATTTCAATTCCATTGGTTTAATTCATCTCTACATTAATTAAGTTTCAATTATAAAGTTAAATCAATTATTTAACTTTATTAATGAGAGTCTAAAGTTAAGTAGGAAAATGAATAGTAAAAGAGGCCCCTTATTTTAAAATACATGAGACATCAAAAAGGAAAAAGGGAAGTTTATGTTTTATCCCACATTGGTTAAAAGTGTGAATGAGCTCTTATGAGAAGCTTATAAAAAGTGTTTCAAGGGCTCACTTTCAGCCATGCTTGGTATATGCTTGGTTCATTATTTTCTAGAGAATTGGGAGCTTTGGCTTTCAGCAGGTTTGAGGACGAAAACCCTCGAGCTCGGAGGCAGTGGACGGAAACCCATTGTCTGTTGGAGATATCACTCAGGTGTCTCACTTTGCGTTAGAAAGTCATATTTTTGGTTGTCCAATCTGACTATAAGTTCTATGGCTACGATTGGATATTTCTGTTGTATTTCCACTGAAGATTTAAAGGTAATATTCATATGCAATTTCAGATCTTTGTTCTACTATTATTATATGATTCACATAGAAATTTTGTTTGCAAAGTTATTGGATGAATAGAAATTAGTTTCATGCAAACTGTTTGTTTAAATTCTTGTGGAACATTTGAAAAAATCTAGAGTAAATATCCATAGGGGATGTTTCAGTGGTATCAGAGCCAGGTTTTTCCTGCCAGCCTGTGAGGTTGAAGTGCAGCTTGTTTGCCTGGTATCAAGAGAAATCAACCAGATTTCTCGTGTGGTTCAATCGATTGAAGTTTTCAGAAATAAAATTGTGTAGTATGAGATGACCTTCACACATTGAATTTCCAACTGAGAATGATTTTGAAATCAGTGAATCGATTATGAAAGAGGCTATTTTCAAGAAAAAGACAGTAATCTGGAAGATATTTTCAGAAGCAGACAATTCAGAAAAAGATGAATTTGGAGTTCTGGCGCAGTCACGACAGGTATTGAGTTTATTTGTTATTCCTTCAAATAATCCTAGTGCAGCAAATTAGTGGGTCTGCAAGTAAAGACAAGAACTGTCAGAAGCAGAAAAGACAAAAGCTAAAAGACAAAGGAAGAATCGTTTTCTTTTTAGAGCAATCGGGAGCAGCTTGAATCATTAAAAAAAAAAGGGTGCTATCTAAGGTGTTATCTATTTTATTCTCTGGAATCTGCAGATAAGACAAAGTTGTATTTTAAAAAGAAGTCATCGAATTGTTCTTTGATGAAATCATATTTTATTCAAGACTCAGAAAGACAAATCGAGGTGGGAAAAAATCGTGGACTCCAGCGCTAGAAGACAAAGATGGGAATATCGGGCCTTTATAATGAATGTGCATAGCAGAAAATATAAAGTGTGAAAGATATTTCATCGAGAGAAAGTCACATTTCATAAGAAGACGTCTGAGGAAGGGTTAAATCCAGCGTGGCACAAAAGACAAGATGTGTTGAGTCTACCAAAACAGCCAAAGTCAAATATTATATGAGCAAAAATACAAGTGTCGACGAGTTGGGAGGTCTCTTTGGCATTGCTAGGCACATCCACTCCACAACTTAAGTTTCGATTTTATGGTGGAGGGACTCATGTTAAGTTTTGGGCGTAGCTATTGAAGATTTAGTTGCAGCTGCTTTGGTTATATCGAATCTCCTACTGAGGTCGATATACTGCTGAGGAAAGACACGCATCATACAGGAAGTCAGGCAGCTCGACTTGAATGGGAGTTCGATCATCTTGAGGATCACATATGAAGTCAATACATTGTTGGCATCCAAAACAAGTCATTATTCTCTTGTATATATTTGTACTGGTATTCACATTGTCATTTTCATTTGAGTTGCTGAGTCTTCATGTAATTGTGTTGCTGTTGTCATAGTAGTCCTAAGTTGTAACTCAAAGATCAAATATATCTGGGATTGCATTGTAATCTGAGTGGTCATTATCTTTGCGTAATTGACTCTTTGAAAGGAGAATAGTATCAATCTATATTGGCAGATATTATTTGGTTCCAGCTGCAATGTAAGAAATTCTGAGTTGCATATCAACTGTTTGACTTAATGTCACTTTGTTGTAGATGTAACATTGCATGAGTTTCAGTCATGTTATGCATAGGAGAAATCATAGAAAATATTGCATTGCATTCCCAATTTCAGTCTTTGGTTTATTGCATTTAGAAGCCTTTACATTCATATGCACCAAAGATACAAAGAAAAACAACATTCAGCAGTTAAAAAGGAAACTAGCCAAGTGTTTGACGAAATTCCCAAGCAACAAAAATCAGAATTCAAGGTCAGTTTAGCAAGGCTTTTTACAGTGCTGAAACCAAAATACTCAGTCCAAAACTCTCAATCAGTTTGCACATGCTCTGTTTGGCAAAATGTCTAATAAGTAAATTAGACATAGTTATTTGTAATCTTGCTCTTTATCAACACCATTCTCGGATGAGTCATGCCTCAAGGTGTGTCCTGCTATCTTGAAGGTTCAGTAAATAAAATGACGACAATGGCAAATCAGAAAAGTGATCTTTTCTCGAAAGAATTCAATGATACTTTTAATGGTGATCAGTTAAGGGATTTACAAAAAGAAAAGGAAGTAGGGAATTGGCTCTATGTAATTGGATTACAATTGAAGTCCATGAAATTTCCTGATGATGTTCTCTCTAAGTTGGAGGAACTAGACACACATTTGTCTAAAGTAGACCAGTCAGATTGGAGGCTTCTGAATTGGGCTTTGCAGCCCTCAATGCTCGCTTTGGTTCAGCAGAAGTTAGTGGAACATCCTTATGAAGAGGTGAGACTTGCAATTGCTTCTTGTCATAGTGAGATCATAAGGATAACAGCTCCTATAGCACCCTATAATGATGACATACTAAAGAAGGTTCTACAACTGATTGTGGAGAGCCTACATGGGTTACATTATGTCAAAGCCCCTACTTTTGGTAAGAGGGCTAAGATTTTAGAAATCATGGCAAGAACCAGATCATTTATCATTTTGTTGGATCTCAAATGTGATAAATTGATTCTTCAAATGTTTCAATGTTTCTTAACTGAAATAAGGAAGCATCATCCAGACAATGTGAGGGCTTGTATGCAAACTATTATGTCCTTAATCTTAGATGAGGATGATGATATCTACAAACGGTTGCAATCAGACTTGTTGGCCATTTGGAGAAAGGAGCGTAATATCTCATCTATGGCTTATGAATTCTCAAAAGGGCTGATTGAGCAGAAGATTGAGAGGTTCAAGAAACAGATGACTAAAGATGAAGTAATCTCAATGGGCTTACAGGTTGCAGGGCCTTCCAAAAAATGTAAGAACCAAATGAGAAGGGAGCAGATTTGTTTCACATGTCAGGGGCCTTGGACACCTGATCACAATTGTGGGGCTAGTAAGGAAGATAAGTCAGCCAAAGAAGTTTGGACCAGCGATGAAGAGGATAGATCCCAACATATTGAATCAATTGTGGCTTCAGGTAAAGGTTACACAAGTTTCTTTGTAGGTAATTTGGAGATTATGCTTGACAAACCAGGAAAGGTAATGGCTTCTTTTGATGATCCTATGAGTAATGTTATTGCTGCCCCATTTTCTCCACATGATAATGATGGTGATTTTACGATTGGTTCTAACGCTGCCTTAGCACTAAACCAGCAAGAGTGCAAAGAAGATATCATAGAAGAAGTCTTATGTGAGAGCCAAGTCCTTTAGAGTAATTCAGTTACTTCGTCATATGAATCTATTGTTGTTCATAAGCTTGTTAAGCAACATAAATTGGAGAACCAGCTGAAGGTAAATGAAGATAAGTTAGTTGCAGCATTAACACATTTTGATGACATGCACAAGTTGGTTGAAGGTCACCTTTGGAAGGGACAACTCGAGAGCAGACAAAAAGGGGGTGAAGAAGAATCTTCCTATGCTGATTTACAAGTGTTCAAAGCAGCTATGGAAACTATGAAATCAAATTATTTGCACTTACTTTCAAATCGAGACCACCTCCTTAATCTCGCAGAAATTTATTCAGAATCATTGTATAGGAATTGTCAATCTCACCTATGAGCTTGTGGATACTAAGGATACCTTGGAAGCTACTCAAGAGGCTCTATAAAGAGCAAGAAATCAGATTGACAAGCTTAACTTCGAGCTGGGTTTGGCACAATCTCAATCAGAAAATCAGTTTTTTATGACAGCCACATTAGAAAGGACAACCACCCTTGATGAGC
>VDFB02167680.1:0-59623 GCA_007258455.2 Sequoia sempervirens
ATTTTAAATAGAATTTAGTAAGAAGTTGAAATTTGTTTGCATATTGTTTCTACAAATAATCAAATGCTTTAGAATTGATGTTCTAGTAAGTTTGTAATCAAGCTCTACAAGTTCAACAATATACTTCTACAACATATGTTAATGATAATTTGGGCATATATTTAACGACAACAAAGATGTAACATGTCTTACATGTCCAACTTATCCAACCTCTTATACTAACTTGCATCTCTACCAACCTCATCCACATTTCTATTTAATTATTTCAAAGATGTTATTTTATTTTTATAACATTTTTTTTATAATTATACTTTGTGATGAATTAGGAATGCATAGGGCAACAAAGATGTAACATGACTTACATGCCCAACTCATCCAACCTCTTATCCAATATATGAAATATCTTACATATATACCTCCACCTACCTCATCCACATTTCTATTTAATTATTTCAAGGATGTTTTTTATTTTTTATTTTTTATCACAAACAATTTTGTTATTAGCCGATAAGCAATATATTGTATGGATGTTTGGTCGATACTTGTCTTACGCCCCAGAAACAACTCGCTGTAAAACCATCTTTTTTGTTGTTTGTCGTTTCTAAACATAATGCAAAATTATTATAATTATAACGATTAGACAGAATAGTAAATGCAAATTAATATACAAATGGTGAGTTGTCCTTAGTAAATGTAGATGCATTCTAGCTATAAATATTTGATTTAGATGAATTTCTTTTCGCATATTTTATTACTTTTAAGTATTACCTGTCGACTTCATCACTGCCTAAAATGTTTTGCCGCCTACAAGTCTATAAGTGGATTGCATATAATGTATGCACAAATTCACATTCAAAAAATTAGGCCTCGATTTTTCACTTACATTCTTTTCTTTTTGTCATTGGTTTCAACATTTTCAAATCCACTTTGTCTTCACTGTGAATATATTGAAGCAACAACTGTAGGGAGATTGGTTTTGGTTAGTCTCATTTTTAAAAACTTTGTCGTAGTAGGGCTTCCTAAACTTTTTCTACAAAGTCTCCATTTTTTCTCATTGGATTGTTGACATCATGACACAATTTGTGCAAAATCTTGAGGTAATTCACTTGGCCTGGTCTCAGCGAGTTTTAGTTTTCAGAATCCCTTAGCGGTTGTTATCATTAATTTTTTGTGTTTTATTTCATTCTCAAACAATTTTGTTGCTATACGTTAAATGAAGGCATGGCTCTTTGGAGAGTCGTCTTGACCAGGAAAAACAACTACCAGGCAGTTGAAATATTCCTTACCTCGTGCCTAAAAATAAACTTTAACTTGCAACCAATATTTTCATTTAAAAGGCTTGCAAAAATTTATATTAGTTAAAAGGTTATTTATAAATTTAATTATGATATTCTATATTTTGTTATTTTATATGTGTATGTTGTAGCTGCAAAATGTGGAAACATATGATGGTAGAGGAATTGTTTGACAAAATGCCTCATCAAATTGTTATCATGGAATATGATTTTGTGGGATGTCCACAAAATGGGGTTATATACAATTGATAGGTATATAGCTAAACTCGTCAATATTTTTTAGCCAAAGGGAAATTTGAAACTGGGTATAGATATCCATCATAATGTGAATGAAAGTCATTTTTTGTTAGATGATGTACTCTATTACAGATGACATTACAAATCCCTTTATCATCAGTAGCATTTCTCTGTATGCTTCCCTTCACTGAATACTTTATCGCATAATTTTCGTTTACACATTGAAGCAACGACTGTAGGGAGATTGGTTTTGGTTCTTCTAATTTAAAACAAAATTCTGCTGTGATAGGGCTTCTTCAATTTTTCCTGCAAACTCTGCCCATTTTTCCTCATCAACATCGTTGATAGACAACACAATTTGAGTAGAATCTTAAGGTAAGCCACTTGCCATGGTGTTTTTATATTTTTCTATCGGCGTAACCCTTGCACCCCTTTTGGTGCAAGTGCTAGTAATAATACTATGTGATGAATTAGGATTGTACATTTGGAGGGAGAAAATAAAATAAAAGAGAATAAGATTTGGATATTTCACAAATATTTGGTGAGGTCTATATATTTAAATTGGTTGAATTTATTTAACCCAACAAATATTATAGGATTATTTTGATTTAGTTGGATTTATTCCCAACTAATGTAAGTATCCCAATTTCTTTTATTGGAAGTTGTTAAGAGGCTTGTTGATCTTTCTATAAAAGAGAATACATATTGTAAAAGCACATAGAAGAAAGAAAGAAAAGAGGAAGGAGAACAAATTGTTTAAAATTTATTGTGTAATTCTTTTATTCCAACTATAAGATCTTACTTTTGGTTGTTGTAGAAGTTTAAAATGTAGAGGGGATAACACACCTTACACTTTCAAGAAATGAGTCCACTTAGATAGATTGGTGGTGGGTGATTTTCCTTCAATGACATGAACCTTTAGTTTGTGCATGCCTTTTTTATTTGTTATTTCTATATGTTTGGTTTTGTTATTATTATTTTAATTATGCTAAGAGATGTACTACAATGGTAGTATAGTGTATCATGTCATGACCATGTACATAAAACTCGTTAACTTATTTTTGACAAACATTTACACATCAAATAATCAATATTTAATAATAAACATATCTTTAAAAAGTAACACATAATTATATAATATTTAATGTACTTTTAAAAATAAAAATACAACAAAAAATTATTGAAATAATGAATGGTGGCTTTTTCAAAAGAAATTAAAATTTACATATAAAAGTAAAAGAACTCTTCAAATAAAAATGAAGTAAATGATGTAATAAAATAGTTGTTTGCATTGTATAATTTAATATAAAATTTCATTGGTTGTAGTAGAATTATTGGGGTTAGTTTGGTTAGATTTCATTTTAGCAAGTTTGGTTTTAACTTTACTCAATTCAAGTACATGTGGTTTGATTACATATTTTTGTCATGATAGTCACAAGGTTATGTTCCTTGAAATGACAGAGAGCATAATTCAACCCATCATTTTGGTGTTGCAAGGGATGATGTCACATACTTGTTGACTATTTGGATCGAGTTAGATCCAATAATCCAAGGTGAATATCAATCAATAACACACTTTGACTTGGTAAGTTTTCATTGTTCATATTGTTTAAATTAGATTATTCTAGATGCATTATTAAAATTTAGGAAGATATTTCTTTCCAAATTTATGAGCATATTCATAGGTGGGAGATCATATCGAGTAAATAATTCTCTTGTCATTTAAAATAAAAATAAAATCACTCAATATGATGATCCTCACACATCAATAGTTTTAGGTTTGATATGTATAAGATTTAATCTACAAGTTGTAGATTTGATCTAACAACAATATAAACTAGATTTAAAAACAACTCTTGTTGATTAAATATGAAATGAGGTATGAATGAATGTTTTATCATGATAAATGTTTGATATTATTCAAATTTGAAATTATATAAAACTGACCTTGATTTTTTCTACAACATTTTTTAGCTGTCAAAATTACAACAAGAACAACTTGTTCTATTACAATTTGAAGGACCAAAAGATAAAATTCTTAAAATATATTTATAATTTTGATCTTTGAACCTACTTCCAATGCAAGTGGAGTATAATTTTGATGAAAATTGAGAGTTATGACCAAAATAATGATTTGGTCTACACAACAAAATGCTACAAATATGTATATTGTTTAGCCATTTTGATATCAAATGGATGATTTGAAAAATATGTTTATAGTGGAGATATCCATTAGAATCAAATTTTCTCATATTGTATCATAAGAAAAAAGATGTCCAAAAGATACAAGTATAGTAGGTTATTATTGCATTGATTTAAGGGCTTTAATTTTTTGTTTAAAATATTCATTGCTTATTTATAATACTCATTTGATTCCACTTTAATATGTTCTTGAATCACCTTGATTTGAGCATGTAGGTTGAGGTTGTAAACATTTTTTAATTTAATATTTTGTAACAAATTTTAATTAATAAGTGGATGATCTAAAATCTTATATTTATAATCAACTTACACTTTTACATTTCTTTCCATATGTACTTTGAATCAATTCATTTTGATATTTTATGAAAAAGATATAGTCAAATAATAATATGTTGTATCAATTGATTTACATTATAGATTGTAATTTGAACATTATTTTTTGGGTGTCTAATCTTATTATTTTATCAAGCTATTATTTTATGACATATTAATGTTAACTAATGTTTAAGTTAGTTGCACATCTTGAGTAACATCACATTTTTTATAGTTGTACATCTTCAAAAAATTGTGTCTTCAATATCAACTATGTAACATGCAAGTTAGATACGATGGTTGCACTATCGTTTGCTTTAGAAACTCTAGAAGTTTTTAAAAGAATTGCTTGCCACTCTTGTTGTTTTGGGTGGCAATGTTCCATTGCAAAATGTGGTTGCTTTTTCGTTGCAACTTGACATCTCCCTTGGTGTTGAGCTTAACCAGAATGATTGCAAAGATCCTTATATTTCTTTGGTAGTTTTGTTGGTTGTTGGTGCAATTTAGGATGCCTCTGTTGTGGGAGTTTTGTTTTCTCTTGTGGATTCTAACAAGGTTTTTTCCTTTTCCCCTTGCTCATATCGATTTAAGCAACATTTTTATGTTCAACACCCACAACCTTGTTGATGTTGATTTGGTTTTTGGGATTGGCAATGGAGCCATGAAACTACATGTTTCTACTTTGGCAATTAAGTTTGTAGCTTCTACTATAGGTCATTAGTGATCCTACACAACCATCACAAGTTTTGGGTGTGCTTCATGCCTTGTATGGGATAAATTATGACCCCTCCCATGTGCTCAATATTCCTTTGTGATGATTTGTGGATAGGATGTGCTTGAGAATGGAGATTTTATCAGTGTAAGGGATTACTTTGTAGGTTCAACAATTTTGGGCCCTTTTTCCCCATTTACACAATTAGGTTTTGGATTCATGAAAGCCTTTCATTGAGGGCACGATTAAGCTTTTTCCTTGTGTTAGGGGATTCTTTATAACATCATTATCCTCTTAAAAGGATAGGGATTTGGTGCTTGAGGGTAGGTTATGGATGCGAGGAGAGCAATCCCTCTGGTCAAGCCTAGGTCTATCTCCTTCAACCCACTTTCTGAACCTTTAAATGTTAGATCTATGTGGATTCAACTTGTGAATCTTCCTCTCCAATTCTAGGAAAAACCTTATTATGAGGCCATTGTCAATGCTATTGGTTATTTCTTAAAGGTTGACTCTACTACTTCCTATATGGGTCACTCTATGTTTACTTGTATTTTGGTGGACATTGATATCTCCAAGCCCCTTCATGGGGATATTGTTTTGATGGTGGAGGATAGGCCTTGGACTCAACCAATTGACTATGAAGGTCTCCCTTTTAGATGTAGACGATGCTTTGTCATTGGCCAACTAACTTTTGATTGTACTCTCTCATCACATGGGCACCACAATGTGGTGGAGGATTGCTCACAAAAATCAATTGACTATTCATGCTTCTGACTCTTTAATTGATGGCTACTCTTAGGATGTTTGAAATTTTCTTCCCATTCTCCTTGTGGTTCTTGAGGAGGTTTCTCATGTGATTGTTGTAACTTCAATGAACCTTGCTTTTGTTATTCCTTTGGCTCCTATTGGTGAGTCTCACCAACCTTTTTCTCTATTGCTCAACTCACTATTCCTCTAACTTTAGATTAGTTTCTTCTCACTCTTGAAGTGGTGGTTTGATGTTTGGCTACACTGGATTGATATTCCTGAGTTTTGTTGTTCCTAAGGATGGGCTCTTTGTGTGGGAATCCCCCCTCGCTCCTTGTAGGTCTAAGAACTTGGAAGATAATATTACCTGGGCAATTTTACAAAGTTGGAACAAAGGTCTTCTCCAACTTGTCTCCCAATCTCATATTAGAGTGAATAGTGTGAGATTGAATAAGGTTGGCTCTGACATTGTTTAGGTTAGATCACAAGGCACTTTTTTTTTCATGCATTTTTGTTATTTTTGTGTTGGTCTATGCTTGGTTGCAATGGTGTCTTACTCCCATAGAGTTGGGACCTTGTTTCCCATTTTATTTAATAAAAAAACCAACTATCTATGTAATGCACATGCTAGAGAAGTATTTTATAGATTAAAAATTAATACAAACCACACTGCATATTTTTTAAGGGATGACTAATAAAATATTCTCAAATTTAAAATATTTAAGATTATTACATACATTTTAATAATATGAGACATTGTTTTTGATTAAATAAGCAACATTTACAGGGTGTTGTACCCTTTACACAGAAAGCCCTCAGGGCCAAAAAGAAGCTAGTTCAAACCATAAATGAACTAGGAAAAGAAGACAGGCCACACACAGAAATAGCTGACAAACAGCTGTCGAACAACAGACGAGGACTAGACAACCCCATAACTTGAGGGGACTAATTTGACTCCCTTAACCCTAGGCCACGTAGTAGTGAGAGATGCACATCTCTATCATAATTTACCATACTTACCACACAATCATATTGTTGATCATCAAAATGAGGAAGTTGTAATCAATGACCAAACATCCTTTTAGTTTTTTCATATATAATAATAATAATAATAATAATAATAATAATAATAATAATAATTATTATTATTATTATTATTATTTTGTTAAAAGAAGGTACACTCACTAATATATTGTTATGTACTCTTGATAGTGTATGTGGATATGGAGGATATCCCGGGTTATGAGGAGTTTGAGGCTCAAGAAGATGATGATTCTGAATATTATGATTTTGAGGAAATTGCCTACGATATGGGGGAAGAAGATTTGGAGGAGGAAAAAGATTAGGAAGAGGAGGAGCAAGTGGAGCCGTCTGAGGAAAAGAATGAAACTAGGAACGAATAGGATGTTGGGCTTTCTGGTTTGGAGAATAAAAATGAAGAATTAAGTATTGATTTTTTAAAAAGTAGATTAACTTTTTTGTAGGTCCAATTCGAGGATATGGAAAAGGCTTTGGTTTCTCTGATGAGAGTCACTAACAGGTTAATGAGATGTGCGATGCTAGGAGCGACCTCAGGAGAAGCGAAGATAACCAAAAAATTGAGGAAGCGGGGGAAATCTGACGCCCTCAAATTGCTGGATGAAATAGAGGGACCTGATTGGCGTGAATATTCGACTCTCTTAGCAGAGTATGGGGACCTATTTAGGAAAGCCAACTAATGGCTTGGTTTGTTGTTTTCCTGCTTTTTGATGGGTTTTTTGAATTATACAAATTTCTGGGACTGTTCGTTAATTCTTTATAAGATTTGGTGGAATACCACCTGGTATACTGTGGACCTAATTAATGGTCTTCATAGCTCTAATTTAGTTGGTAGTAACTTGTTTTTGATAGTTTTTGGCTGGACTTTAGCGATGGTTTTAATATTTGGGCCTGCGTGCCATCCTGAAGCTATTTTTTGGTTTGGTTGGTGGTGTTGTTTCCCACCTTGACTGTTCTTTTTGATCTGCTTTTGTTCCATGGGATCAGGGCCCTTCCCTGCTTATTCTATCAAAAACATTATCAAGAGTAGAGCATTTTCATATCACAAGCTAGCATTATCTCCTAGAGCAACACTATCTTGAGCACCATTGGTTGTTACGCTGGGGTTTAGAGAGCTCTGGTTTTTAAATTTCTTGTCACTTCTGAGAACTTTGGTCCATGTGCCTGTCTGATGGGGGGTCCTAACAACCTCCCACATTGAAGACTGCTATTTCTGGTGGTATACTTTTGGGGGAATCTTTTGGTTTTTCTTTTGGCAAGGGTTTGCAGTCATCTCTCTCTTCTCTGGCCTATGACCTCGATTTGTTTTTCTCAAAGGAGGACCCTACCTCATATGTGGATAAGCTTGTGGGTGGCTATTCTCCTAGTATGGACAAAGCGAAGGATGTTGCTGCTTTGCATATTTCTTTTTCAATGGAAGGGCTACAAGTCTCTGTGCTAGATGATCTTTTGGAGGATGCTATTGTAGACCTGCAACTGTCTCTTGTGGGTAAGTTTCTTTCTTTTCGCCCAAACATAGATTAGGTTAGGAAGTGGGCTAAGTCGAAATGGAAGCTGAAAGGTAGTGTGAGTATTAGTGCAATGGCTGTTGGGATTTTTCTTTTTAGCTTTGTTGTGCATGAGGACTTGCTCAAGGTATTAATGAGGGGTCCCTGGTCTTATGTTAATAGTTTAAAATTTTTCTCACTAGATGTAAGTGGAAGCCGAGGTCTGATCCTTCAGCGGATCTGGGTTCTATTGCTCCGACCTGGATTTTCCTTCTTGGTATCCCTTCGGAGTTTTAGGACTACAGGGTCTTTCAGGGAATCGCTAATTCCTTTGGAACGTTGTTGGTGGTTGTCAAGGTCAACAAGCAAAAATCTAGGCTAGTCTTTGCAAGGATTTGTGAGAATGTGGCAGTTAACTCAGTTTTGCCTACCAATATTGCCTTAAATTCAAAATATGGGAGATGGGTGCAACTTATCGAATATGAGAATGCTAATGTGTTTTGCCAAAACTGTAGATGTTTTGGTCATTTGTGTGATGCTTGCAAAATTCATACTTCCAAAAATTCTAATGCAATTTTGGATAAATAGAAAAAATCGTTGGTTATTAAAGCTAGTTCTAAGTTTTCTTTTTTGCTTCTGGTGTTGAATCTAAGGTGGATTCCTTGCTGGGAAAGGATCAAAAGAGAGTTCTCTCCAATGTGGATTTGTATACTAAAGTTAGTTCAGATGTTTTCTAAAGTTAGTTCAAATGTTTTCTTTTCTACCATGGGTGTTGACTTTATGGGGGTTTCTTAGTTAGTTAAGGTACAAAACAATGAGCCCTCCAGAGAAGGGAATGGGACAAATAAGGAGATCCTTGATGATGGTTTTGGGGATAGAACAAGAGAGGATGATAGTGGGGAAAAGGTTAAAGGCTCAAATGGGATTGTTGCTTCTCCTAAGGAGGATCAATCTAATGTTATGAGGTCATTTTATATGTCGTGGCTCCTTAGTTCGTCAACCTTCCCAAAAATATTTTCAAGTGCTTTCAAAACTTTGTTGGGAGTTTTCAAGGCCTCAACATATAATAGAATCTATGGAGATAGATTAATGCATAGAAACCTAAAGACTTTATCACTTTATTATACCAAATTTCTATTCTTTTGATTGTAAACTTAGAATCATAGAAGAAAAAATATAAAGTGTACAAGGCACAACACAATTGACAACCCCCTTGATTATTCTTTTGATCCCTCCTTGAATTTGACACTTTATATGTTTTAGTGCATAAAACAAAATACTCAATTTGAGTAGCTAATTTCTATTTGCCTAAGTTGCACTTAGAAACTTAAAGCTTTCCTTTTGAGTGAGGAGACAAAATATGTGTTAAACAACATAATTTTCAAATCATCTTAATGCTAAAGTCTTACTAACGAAAAGATATTTTTGTTGACTATTCACAATTAAAATTTTGACTTATGATTTGCAAGTTATGCAAAAATGAAAAAGATCGCCCTCCCTTCACCCCCTCCTTTTAAGCACTTTGATGAACCTTGACAAATTGCTAATAGTTACATTAAATGTTAAAAAAATTAACATTTATGTAAATTGCTAACTGTTAAAGCAACATAAACCTCTAAGTACATTAAATAATTATGTCGAAGGAATTCCCTATCTGAACTAAGCGGGCTAACTTCAACCATTGATGATTCAAATCACCTTAGAAGGGATGCAAGAAGATGACAATATTGTCGATCATTCATTTTCGTCGCTAAATTAGACAAATTTAATAACATATTTTAACTATTTGGAGTTGCTTGAAACCATACATGTGGCAAAAAATTTTGCAGAGGCCGAAATGCATTTACACACTCTCGTACAATGTTTTTGAGAGGAAATTTATATGTACATTGTCTCATACTTGACACAAGTAATGCACTTTCATTGCAATATGTGAATAATCTAACGAGTTTCAACGTACAAACTAGGAGATTATAAAAACATACCACACACTGATAAAGTAGTCTGTACAGTTTTGATTCATAGTGAACAATTATTGGAGTAGAGTACAAACTAATTTAATCAATTTCACTCTTCTAATTAAGTAAAATAAAAAATTAAATAAGATTGGCAATTATTTAGGAAATTTGTTGAAATTCAAAACATAGTGATTCTTTAATAACCTTTAATCACTATTAACTATTTAAAATCTAATTAAAAAGGTAGTGGTTTCATGGAGGAAGTTCACTATACTTTTTATAATTATTGAGTTAAAACATATATAAAGAATTACAAAGAACTAATTGCAGTCAAAGATTGGTGGCAATTACAAACAACAACTTGTAAAAGAAAGTTTGCAAAGTTTTCAAAATTTTAGTGGGTGTTGGTTATTTCATACTTTTTCAATAATTAGTGTTAATAATTTTAGTTAATTTTTAAAAAGTTTGAAATTTGTTATGACGCTAAAGGCGTTCCCCATTCGAATCGAGTGGGCTAACTTCAACAAGATGACGGAAATAGTGTTAGCCATTCATTTTCGTCGTCGAAATTTTACCACCGATTTTATAGAAATGCGGTCAAATATTTGTGGTGTGAAAGGGAAGCTCATTCGATTTCGTTGGGAGCATAATTTCCAAGATTTGACAACAGGGCGAGCTCCCATACCGATGGGACGACCATCCAAACAATCACACCTGTTAACATCAAATCGTGGTAACACTGCTGCAACCGATTGAAAATGAGGCCACCAATAGAAGATCTATGTTATCTACCAAATCGAAACACTGACGAAAACTCGAGCTCTCAATGTGACAAAATGTCTTAAGCAACAAATGAAGCAACATACATGATCTTACGAAGATGAACCATTGTTATAATATCTGAGTAATCAAGGGGGTGTTGGGATTACATACCTCCGCCATCCCCACCAATTGCTCCATTGCATCTTTCAGAGTATGGCGAAATAGAATCTCTGCTTTTTTACTTGTGCACATGAACGTCTCTACTTACAAAACCAAACAAATGGTAGTGTATCTCAACATGCCAGTCGCAGATTTGATGTCTTGCAAGTTCGACCCTTCACGCATCCTTGTGATGTTCTTTTATGCTCACCACATTGTCTCCCACACTCTCTCTCATAGAGAAAACAGATACCCACGCAAAGGTAAAGAACATAGATAATGAATAATCTTCTTCTCACACGCCCAAGCAAAGAGAAGAATCTCCACGCACGCAGAATAGGGACAATGGAAGCTTCAAACCTCTTCATTGCTAAATTTTTCCTTGTATAATGTCCTGCTGAGAAATACTAGCGCCATGCAGAGAGCTTATGGCCTCTGAAAACACTTTCCAAAACAAACACAAACAACGACCAAAACACAAAATGAATGTGCAAAAAACTCACAAGTTCGAGCCAGCTAACAAGCCAAAAGAAGCTCTGATACCATGTAGGTGTAGGAGGATCGATCTGGATGAGAGCTAGTGCCAATTCTGGTAGAATAAAACACAAGGAAAGCACACGAAGCTGAAAGCAATCTGCAAATAGATTGATGGTAAAAGCAATGAGAAAGATTGTACATGTAGGATGACGAGTTTCAGTTACTGAAGGAGTGCTCAACTCAAGGTGACACGAATACTCCACCAAGTGGCAAATGAGAAGTGCCACATGTCTTTGAAGAGTTCAACTTACTCTCAAATGACACATCACCATTTAAGGTGGCTTAATGCATAAAGTAAAATATGAAAATAATTCTACATTAGCAAAAAAATATCACGCAAGACCATTAACAAGATTCTCATAGCTTATTGAACCATTGAGTTGGTGAATTCCAACATCTATCACCCAAGGCCACTGACAACAAGTTTGTCTACTCAAGAAGAAGTAAAATCCATAGTATACCATCTAGTGACCTTGGTAATATTGTCAACTAACCCCTTCATAATATGGGTAGGATTTGGCATCAATCACCTTAGTGCTATAGGTGACTACCTACTAACCCTCTTGATACAATGGTTAGCTCCTATTTCTGTTAATTGCATGGTAGGGGTAACAACTGGCTCAATTGGTCCAATATCACATTTTGGATAGTTCCAGACAATCTTTCACCTCCATGAACTAGGTGAATGCTGACTAGTCCTAAGATACAACAATAGCTCTAGGTATTCATCATTGGCATGGTCCAATGACAACCTACTAGCTGCTCTACTATCAAACTTGATTATGACTTGTGGGGGGTCTCATAGCCATGTACACATAGTCTACACATTGAATAGGGGTTCAAAAGTACTGGTCAAGTGGACCTAGATATGTATATCACAATCAGGTGATTCATGAATCTATACATAGTCATATAGGTGTGGAGTTGAATTTTACAAACACATAAGAATCAAATTGAACCCACATGAGATGGCCTCTACTCCACATGTAGACATAAATAATTACCAACTAAAAAGTACCCAAATCCACTTACATTATTCAAATTTTTTAACTAGAACACACTATTAAAAAAACATTCTTTATTAGAAAGATGCAAGGCAAAATATCCAACTTTACTCAAAAGTACTTAACTTTTTTTGCTTACATGTGGTATAGTCCCTAAAATTTTATGGAATGTATACCAAGCTCAACCTCGAAAATCAAACACATAGCTACAAAAAGTGAACCATCCATAGTCCATAAGAAAATCTATTTTCCACCTCATTACATCTTATTAGCCAAATTTTACATCATTATTAGATACGAGTTATCAACTTTCCTTAACTCATTCATAACCATCTAATACCAATTTCAACCTCAAATTGAAGCCCACTGAAAAGGAAAGATCAAACAAGATTAGGAACAACTCCAAACCTTGGAGCTACCCCCTAAACCTTCCCCCCTACAGACTTGAGATCATAGGGGCATCCTTCACCCAAGGATTGCCTACATACCCACTTCCAAACATGATCAAAGTCACATGTAGTTATGAAATCTCTCAAAGGACATATGCATGGGTTTCCATAACCAAGCTTTCATTGATGATTCCTATAAATTAATAACACTTAATGGTAGATATGAAAACGTAACTAGATTCATAATTGAGCAGTTGACACATACTACGCCACTTCCCTTTAAGGATATTGAGGTCTTGAATCAAACTCCACCCATTATTATGAATAATTCAATCTAAATATCTTGAATCTCTTATAGTTTATCTCATCAGCATGGGGCTAGGATTATTACTCAACAAGAAATTATCTTGGTTCACACGAACCCATTAGCTTAAATGTAGGGTTGGACTAGTTCCTTACATCCCTAATCATACTTGCCAAGGGTATGAGATGCTAAAATTATTGATGCCAACATAAATGATAGTTATCTTGTCATACTATGACACCAATAAGTCCTCAAATTTAGTTATAAATATATAGGGTGATCCCACAATAGTGGTTTACACTTTTTGGCCAAACTTGATATTGAATTGTTTTTGACTAAATCTTCACTTTCAGGCACCTATAGTTGCTAAACCATGAGCAATTTGAAGATGATGCAAACTAGTGATTTGTGACATTTTTTTTTCTGTAGATTCTAAATATATATATTTAAAAAAAATTTGGAATCAAATTGCATTTCTTTTTCCATCTCCTACGAAAATTAGTTTTTAACAGTAAATACCATTTTTAAAGAGTGACGTGTACTTGCTAACACATGATTTTTTTTTCTATGAAGGATAAAATTCTATTTTTTTGAATTTAGATTCGTAACTACAATATCTAGTGCGTGCAATTGGTTTCATAATGTTTTATTGAGTATTTTTTTCTTAATTAAATTTTGAAGTCAAACCAATTACAATATAGACATTGGTTTACTTGCTAACACATAATTTCTTTTGTATGTATCGAAATTCAATTTTTTTTTTGTTGAATCAAGGACATCAATATCAAGTGCACAAATATTTTTCAAATGTTTTTTTGATAATCTGCTATTTTTTCACATGTGCAAAACATAGAGCTTGATTTTCGGTGAAAAACCTATATTCACAAAAAAAAAAAAAAAAATACAATAATCAAATTAAATATATTTAAAATTATACTTTTTGAGAATCTTATAATAAGAATTACATACTTACAAAAAATAATTTTTAAATGAGTTCATTTCATCCCCCAAAAGGTAAATCACAAGTGGTTTTTTATCAACATTTTGATAGGTGTAAAGGAGTTTCCATTATAGATATGGTTTAAAACTAGTGGGGTTCTATCCAAGGGGGTTTGATCAAACTCTCTTCAATTGGAATCCTTTAAATGGAACTTTTCAAGGCTTAAATCATTATATTTTCTAAAAATATGTGATAGTTATTTTGTCATACTATTACACCAATAAGTCCTCAAGTTTAATTATAAATATATATTAAGCTCCATAAACATTATTACCCAATTGTGACATCAAATACTTCCAATTAAGAGTCAAGTATCACTTACCTTTGTCTAGTTTCTAGCAAATAGTTTAGTAATCAATGATATAATAGTCTTAAGGACATATGCCCAATTTCTCATGCTTAATTGACCAACAAATTGTACCATTTAATTTGGAGTTCAAATAGTAATAAAAAATCATAGTTATACTTTAAAAATAGGATGAAAACCCATCCTATATCAATTTATATCCTTGATTAAACATATATATGTCAAATGGATTTTACAATGTATCCTTTAATAATATATTAACAAGTGATTACCTACATTTGTACCGACTCTTTTAGTATTTATTTAAATGTGAACTAAGTTGCAAAATAAGCCAACATTCAAGATAACATTTTTCTATTAATAGAATAATTCAGCAAAGATACCATATTTAGATTGAAAGATACTATCCATCCAGACTAAGATGATGCAACCAAACCAACCATTCACAATATTTTTATTAATCTTGAATCAAATCCATAAAAAAAAAAATTCTTCAAACCCACATTGTTTTCTTATTCCTCTCTACTCTACAATGCAGGAAAAATCCTCATAAAAAAATTAAAAATCTAAGACAATCCAAAAATTACTATTTTTGGCAATTTTTTAATAATTGTCATTTTTTGCCATTTTTAATAATTTTTCATGCTTATCCCTTTGAGCTCATATTTTTCAACAAATATCACTACAACTATGGTGACACAAATTGTCAACTTACAATTCAAATTGGAAGCGTGAGTTATAAGTTATTAAAGAAAACAACTTTCTAAAACCCGAAAAAATATGGTAAAAGTTGATTTTGGGGGTCCAATGAAAGATTTTGGTCCTGGAAAAGTGTCGAAATGAGATCCAATAGTGCACAGTCGGCAATCCAAACAACTCCTCATAATACATCTCTCTATAAAATTTCAGCCTAAATGGGCTTTCCTTCCGAGTCAAAAGTTATGACTTCCGAAAGCCCCTACATTATAAGATTATCCACAAAATGCATGTACAAAGAATTAAATAACATTATGACACCTATACAACATTGTATCCTATCTTTTCCATCCAAACTATACCAGACCTATGCTTTCAGATGAATATATGTCTAACAAAATAACTGATTTAAAATGATCAATTCTATCTTTTCTCCTTAGGAAAGAAAAAGACCAAATATAATTTGAAAATAATACATTACTTGAAAACCTTTAATAAATGACCAGGCCTCACAAAATTTATAATGCAGACAAGCCTAATGCATCAACTCAACAAAATAATTGTTACTAGGCATTGAGCAGTTTCCTACCCTAACTGATTGTTACCTTGAAGACTCAAATGTACCAACAAAATTCATAAATGATGAACCTTTATTACAAAACCTGCCCTTGAGATTTCAAGAGACAATTTAAAAGCTAGAAAGTGAATATTGCTTTGACTATATTCAATCTAATAAGAGATCAGAAAGATCGCAGCTTGCTCTGAGTCTATAAACCAACAAGCTTCTAACCCATAAACAATGTAAATGGAGCTAAAGAACAACACACCTAATTTATCACTGGAAATGACTGGCTGTAGACCTTGAAAGTCATCTGCTAGTTTACCAGCGCACATATGCTCTCCATAATTATGAGAATATAGTAGAGATTTTACTCAATAACGACAACACCAGATCAAATAGCTAATCCATTTCCCTGAGCAATGGCAGTGGTTGGGCTCCTAGCAAAAACTCTAAATCTGTACTTGGGCATTCCGCATAAAAAGATGAGAATAGATATGAAACTAACAGATGCCATGATGCCAAATCTTGCTCCCCCAACTTACATTCCCTTAAACATACACTATCACTGCATTCAACATGAGAATGGCCAACATGAGGCAAAAGTAATACTAGTTAATGAAGGAGATTTGTTGCATGCTTTCATCTGAAAGTTGGTAATCAAACCGATCTGCTGTAAATGATTGCAAAGATGACTTCATTGCACCATCCTCATCTTCTCTCTCTCCTCCACCTCCACACATTCTCTGATGAATTTCCTATCATTTGTGGTTTGAGGGATGTCCATAACCTATTTGAAAGCTTCTATTCATCGTGGGCAAGGAGGATGCTTGCAACAATTATGGAATTTAGCTTTTCACCTGCCAATTGCTTTTCCCCATATTTAGAGTTCCTACCCTCTGATTGGTCCATTCTTCTTAGAATTCATTGACTATTAACTAAGGATTTGTTTGTTCACTTCACCTTAACCATGCCTTTTATGCAAAGTTTTTATGTTTGCCAATTTGTTTTGTAGCTCTTCTTTGTCCATTTCCATGTGCTGATTTCATTCTCAACTCTCAATTTCTTTCTAGACTTTGTTGAGCAATTTCATTTTCTTGGTGTACTTCCCCTCTTCGAATATTTATCCTAATTATTGAACTTGTAACCAAATAATCTTGGAATTCTTTATCGAATATAAAATATGCAATCTAATACATTCAAATTTAAGTGTATTTGTCAAACAACTTAACCTAATCTAGTAGGACTTGATTTGTTTATTTTAAATAAAATTATTTAACATGAATGCTAAATTCTTACCTACATTGTTGTAAATCTAATTTAACACTTATTTTCTCAAATCAAAGTATGATTCCTCCATCCTCAAATTCAATGTTGTAATAGAAGTATGTTGATGCTCTAACTTTTCTAACTTTTATGTAGTTAATTTACCTATATTTGTTATAATCTAAAAATTAAGTTTATAATGAACTTGACATGAAATTTTTATGCATGCCTCAATACTCGGGAAAATGAACAATTCAACAATTAAAGAACCTAAAGCAACATCACACAACAAGAGGGGCTAAGATATATACCTCAACACAAACTAATGTAAGAAAACTCCAACAAATACTCCCATGAAACCTCAAAGAATAATGTGAAATTGAATCATTACTATTATAATGCTCCCAAGAGTTTGCACCGCTCTATAATCCACTCAAAACATTTCATTGACATATGCTATACTTAGGTGAGAAGCATCCACATTTATGAATCAATTCTAAATGTAGTTTTGAATAAAATTACAATGCAAGAGAGCAAATGATATATTTATGCATACATTGGGTAAGTGAAGCAATGCATAAGGCTAAAAATACTAGTTCACCTCATTAGTTGGGATGTGGAATTACTCCAAATTTTATTCTAGTTTGTTGGTTTCCTTGTGTGTTTCCTTCAAGGATATTCATCAAATCAATATCTACTTGAAACATTCAATGAAGCCATAGTATTTGCTTGACATGCTTTATGGTTGCAAGCTATGCTTAAAACATTCAACAACAATTGAATCTACCTAGGAGATTATTTGTGTGATCACTGACTTGTTGATGATCCTTTTAGCACAACAACATGCAAACAAAATATTGCTATTCTGCTTCTCCTGAAAGAGAAAGACAACACATGGATATCTTAGCTCCCAAGGTCTTTATAGTTGGTTCTCAACTATGCTGATGTTGCTCAATTGGTCAATGTGACAGTAATGTTCAAGGGGCCTGCTAGTGTGAGCTTCTGGATTGTTTTAAGATCAAACATAAATTTAAATCTACTCTAACTGGGGTTTTTAAAGAAATAGAAAAGATAGATCAGGGTTTTGGAACAGAAAAGAACAATAGTTCATCCAATTTAACCAGACTAGTTATCGTTCAAGGAATTGTAAACTAAAACTGAAGGACAAAATCAACCTGTGATTAACACACAATTGCATTCATCCACAGTGCTGATTTCAATAACAGATTGCAAGTTACCATTCAAACAAAGCATAAAACCGAACTTCACTCCTTGAAAGCTTCTCAAATCAAATGATTAAACCAAGATAAACAACATTCTGAAACACAATCTGAAGTAGATTTTAATCTGGTTGCTTCTACTGTTAATGAAACAGATAAGCAACAATTACAAAGCTGGCACAATCACCAGTGTACAAAAAATCTATGACTCCAAATTGTTTCCATTTATATTAAGAAAACTTGAAAAATACATTACAAACTATTTTGAATCTAACTCTTATCCTAAGAAGACAAAAGGAGCTCCTATTACAAAGAATCAGGATGTAGTTCTGTCTCTTCTAGTTTGCTAACTACCAACTAACTATTTTCTAACTGTCAGTTCTCTCTCTAGAAGTTATTATTTTCTTAGCTACTAGTTCCAACCTTTACAAAGAGGCAAGAATGCCATATATACAGAGTGTACCAAAAGAATGTGTTGGCCCCTGCTTCTAGAGTTTACAAAATATCTTCTTCCAAGAGAGTTGGTGTCGAGATCTTTTGAATAAAGTCGGTTTTGCATTAAATGCGCATCCCTGTTATCCATATTGGTGAAGGATTTCCGCCAAGAGAAACCTTCAGATCTTTTGAAACCACCGCATTTACTTTTGGCCTCCGTGTCCATCTTCGAACCTATGTGGAGCTGCTTTGAATGTCCTAAAATATCACCATTAATGCCGAGCTACCCCTGTCAGTAGACACTAGCTGTCACTATGACTCACGGTTCCGCCCTCCTTCCTTCGGGCCTCTTCGTGCTCTAGATCTTTCTGGGCGTTGACCGTCTTCTGGAAGCAGCACCAGACCTTTCATCAGATCCCCGCACCGGTGCTCGTCGAGTTGCTCTATTGGCTCCTTCATAGAGCAGATCCACGCTCGTTGCATTATGTTGACCTTCCTTTGGTTCGTAGCCAATTGGTCAAACTATCCAGGGTTCACCTTCAGTTCTATCTGATTGGGCAAACATATTCCACGTGGGAGTCCCGGGCAGTCAAAAGTTGTTGACACCGGATCACATGTCGGTGGGACACCATCGGGTCGGTGAGACATCACGGCGGGCTCCTCCGTTCTCCCCGAGCTCATTCTGTTTTGGCAAGACCCTATCGGGGTCGGCAAGACATTATGCCGAGATCATTCCATGTCGGCGATACCAACTTCCCTCACCGAGACATTACACCGTAGTCGCGTCCTTTCGCCGAGAGCTCATTTCATTTCGGGGAGACCTTGCTTGGTTGGCGAGACGTTACACCGAGCTCAACATGCTACACCGAGGGTACAAAATATGTCGGCGAGACCCTATCGGGTTAGAAAAACCTCTGGCCGAAGTCACCTCCCCTCGTCGAGACTCTCTGAGTCGACAAGACTTTATTTCTTCGGCCAGATATCATGCTGAACTTACATCCTTTGGCGAAACTTATTCGAGAGACATCTTCAGGTAAATAACTCGATCCTGCAAAACAGATGCCTCCATTAGTTCTCAAAGGAAAATAAAATATATCATTATTTATCATGCCTTCAATTTTATCAAAAGAAACACAACTCCGGTGGGGGCGGAAGCGGGACCAAGACAACACCGGGACCAAGAGGCAAAATTGGACGAATCCTAGCGGAACCGGGATTGGGACAAAATACGACCCCGAAACGACACCCCTCCTTCATCTTCTGAACTGGCGGGGGTGGGGCCAAAAAAGAAATTGGAATCGGGACCGAAGTCGGGATGAGAACTAACCATGGAAATAATCAACATTTCCAAGTTCAGATCTCATTCCGGCTCCTCGTCCGCAAAAGAAACCCAAACGCGAAGGGGAAAAGATGGAAACACACACAAGCGGGATCAGAGCAAAAATCAATCCCAGGCGAAACACAACGGGGGCGGGGGCGGAACTAAATCCAAGATTGAAACTTCTTTAAAGTTTCAGTCTCAGATTCCATCCTGATCCCGCCTCCAACAACATACAAAGAGACGACTAAAAGAACGAAAAAGAAAAGGGGAAAGGAAGAAGAAGACCCCGTGACCAAACAAAAGGGGACAAAAAGTAAAAGAACAGGACATGCGGAACTGGGATCAGAACGAAATTCAAACCTGAAACTTTTGAAAGTTTCAGGGTTCGGGTCTAGTTCCGGTTCCGGGTCCGCAGAACAAAACCGAAAGACGCGCGAGATAAAAAAACAAAAACAAAAGAGGCGGAACCGAGACCGAGGAAGGAATAGAAAATAGGACTTAGAAGGAATTCCAAGTTCGGTTTCCGTTCTGGTTCCGAGTCCGTAAAAACAAAAGAAAAATGCCTAAGGTCGAAAAGAAAACACCTAAGGCACATGACACAAAACCAAATAAAGAAGACCAACGAAGAAGAGAGAGAAGCGGAGTCGGACTCGGGGTGAAATCTGAACCAGGAACATCGAAAGAGTTCAAAGTTCAGCCCCAGATTCGGACCCAGATCCGATAGAGCAAAAAAAAAGCAAGACCAAGGAACTGTCGGGACTGGAACCAGGAACGTCGAAGAAGATCAGGACTTGGTTGAAAATCCAAGTTCGATATTGGTCCCGGTTTCGCATCCGACAAAGCAAAGAAAATGGCCAAGGCAAAAAACCAAAGGCCCAAAATTACAAATGGGAAAAGGGGGACCCATTTTGTTCCAGAATAAAATGGGGTGGTTATGCAAGGCATAACATGACCCTTGAATATAATTAATGTTTTATGAAGTTAGATATTCTTGTGTTGTTTCAAAGATAAATAATCATTCTCAAGGTCTTCATGAACTTTGTCCCACTTTGTTTCCTCACCTACATTACTCTTTTCCTAAGGTTTTATCCTTTTGTTAGATTCTTTGAGAAGTGAGAATCGAGCCAAGATCCGATGTTGGTCGTAGATCACATGCAACTCCAATCAACAAATGATCAAAGATCAAAATAGCAGAATGAAGAGAAAATCTGAAATGAGAGAACAATGGAGACAAAGCAAGAGAATTTTGAGAATACTCTTGTGACTCTCACTGAACAATCACCGAACTACCCGAACTAGTGAAGGTGAGAGGAGAGTGCTCAATATGTAGAAGAATAAGGGAAAATACATCCAAGAGGTGCATTAACTCCTACTACTCGTAAAAGGTGGGAGGTTATCACCTACTTGGTAAATGACAACATGTGGCATAACCTCTTCAAGTGAAGACAGGAGAGAGGTGGCACATAAAGCCAAAAGAGGGTGAGAAACCCAACTACCCCATAACCTACTTAGGTAAAAACAAAATAGTGGTTATGAGAGGTGGCATGACAAGCCAAAAGAGGATGTATAACTCAACTACCCATGTGTGGGGAGAGAGTGACACATGTAGTTGATGTATTTCGCCACATGTCCTCATATTAACCACTCCTAATAAACCTAAGCAAGCTTAAATAATATGTGTAGGAAAAAGAAATACCCCCTAACATAAGGAAATTAAAGAACCTACACTAACATCCCCCTTAAGCATAGCTTAGGTGGGTGAAAAGATGGGTCCCGACAAATGAGGCCATTTTAGGTACCCATGTACATAGAGATCCCCCCCAAAAGAAGAAGCCCCCCCATAAGAGGAATAGCCCCCCTAAATGGAGAGAGAAAAAAACCCCCCCAAAGTAGAGAGAGTAGAAAGGACTAAGAAGCCCCTCCTGAAGTAGACACTTGTTGCACCCCTAGCAAAGCTCGCAAATGGAAGAACTTGCTCTCTGTGAAGGGTTTGGTGAAGATGTCTACAATTTTCTATGATGTAGAACAATACTTAAGATCAATGATGCCTTCCTGAATCAACTCCCAAATGTAGTGCATATGTATCTCAATGTGTTTTGTCTTTTGGTGATGAACTGGATTCCTTGAGATCTATATAGCACTCAGATTATCACAAAAAAGATGATTGTAGGCTTTCTGAATGGAATGCCAAACTCAGGGAGAATATTCTGAAGCCAAATAGCCTCAGTGGTGGCATTAATTGTCCCTCAATACTCAGCCTCTATAGATGAAAGAGCAATTGTAGACTACTCCTTGCTCGACCAACAAACTGGACTAGAACCAAGAGAGAAGCAATACCTAGAAGTAGACTTGTGATCTTGAGAATCGCCTGCCCAATCTGAATCTGTATGTCCCACCAAGTGAATATCCACATCTGTTGCATAGTGAATCCCATAACTGTGAGTACCCTTAATGTAGTGGAGGATCCACTTAGCTCCTACATGAATCAAGAGACCATGCCCACACCATATGAAATGTCAGGTCTTGTATGAGTCAAGTAGATGAGACTCCCAACAAGCTATCAATATAAAGTGCCATCAACCAAAGGTGAGGAACACTTAGCCTCAAGTTTGACCCCTAACAAAAATGGAGTCGGTGCAGACTTAGAGTCAGCCATGCGAAATCTAGAGATCATGTCAAGTGCATACTTGGGTTGTCCAAGGAAAATAGCCGAAGATAACTGAGTGATCTCAATCCCCAAGAAATAATGCAAAAGACCCAAGTTTGACATCAAAAATCTATCATGTAGAGCATTTTTCACTGCCTTAATGGTGGATGAGTGACTCCAACTGTATTTGGAGTGAACTCAACTCGCTTTCCAGTACCAGTTTGAGTGATTTGATAAACAAATAGGAGATTAGTTGATAGAGATGGAACACAAAGAACATCCTCAAATGTCCCTTCACCCACATCAATAGACCCTCTCCCATGAACTTCAATAGGAGTGTCATCACCCATAAGTATGGTAGGCATAGAACATAGCTCCAAAGAGGTAAAATTATCCTCTGATGATGCCATGTGGTGCGAAGCACTTGAGTCAATGATCCAAGACTCTAGTTGTGAAACAACAA
The DNA here is from genome assembly GCA_007258455.2 of Sequoia sempervirens. Classification (NCBI taxonomy): domain Eukaryota; kingdom Viridiplantae; phylum Streptophyta; class Pinopsida; order Cupressales; family Cupressaceae; genus Sequoia; species Sequoia sempervirens. Next base: position 23,058 of record VDFB02167680.1, read on the forward strand.
CAACTAGGGCCTTGCCCTTTCCTTTCCCCTTACTTTTGTCTATGTCCTTAGAAGACCTTTCTAATGAACTCTGTTTGACTGAATCAGGCACCTTGATATTGTTCTTTTCTAGAAGATGTGAAAGGTGATCAATTTTCTTCTTTAAACACATGTGTTCATCATGGCCAGGCCTCTTATAGTAAGAACACTTGACCTTCTCCTTCTTAGGTTGATCACCTTTTGATGAAGAGGTCTAATTATCTACTTTTGAAGCAACAGGTTTTTGATCTTTCTTCTCTCCCTGGTTCTTTTGTTTCTTATCCTTCTTGCTAGGCCCTTTCTGTTCTTTTATGCCCTAATTGACTGCTAAGGCATGTGACTTAGAGGGATTAATTGTACCCATTAAAACCAATTTGTCCTGCTCCGTAGTGAGCTTTGCAACAAATTCATCTAGAGAAGACATTTTGTAGGTAGAACCTAGGGTACATTTTGTAGCATAAAATGTAGAAACAAATAAAGAATAGTTAGGACCAATTTTAGAAAGAATACTCATGATTAGTTGCTTATCATCCTTCTTGATTCCACACTGTTCTAACTGCAATCTAATGGCCTTTAATTTTGTGAAGAAGTCCTGTATGGTGTCAAAATTTGAAGGACTTAACCCTATGATTTCATTCTCCAATTGATGACCCCTTAACTCATCCTGCTTACCAAAGAGGCTTTCCAGTTTAGTCCACACACCATTTGGTGTTTTAGTAGACTCAATATGAAAAAGAAGGTCAAGAGAGACCAACATGCACAAAGTACCAAAAGCTTCATCACATTTGTTAAACCATTTAATCTTTTCTGCATCATCTTTAGGTTCAGTTTCAAGTCCCATTGTAATACGATGATATCCATATCTTTTCAGATATATTATCATCTTAGATTTCCATTCAAAATAGTTATATGGAGTTAAAACTAGAAGTGTAGATGCATCCATGAGTGCATAAACGAAGATTGCAAAGCATAAAGAAAAGTGTGGAAAAGAAGAACACTAGACACCCCCCCTTTTCATTAGTTTCTGAAATGACCCCCCCAAAAATTACAATGCTGGCACTTTATAATTAGTGCGATTACAATGCAAAAATTCAAATCTTTCAAACTCTTACAGGGCCCAAAATGGCCAAGAAACTAAAACTACAATTCAAGTACACTATGAGATATGTTTGAGAGCATTGATACAAAGTACATAGAAAAATATTAACTTTGAAAAAAATTGCACCTCAAATGGTGTCCGTTTGCCCAAGTTATGGCTCCTAGAAGGTCTCAAAACGAGAACTGTGCAACAAATTCTAGAAGAATCTTCAATTTCTAGGAATCTAGAGCATCAAATCAGAAAACCAACTTTTCCACAGTGTAGAGCATGAAATTCTACCCAAAAACAAAAAAAAATGCACCTAAAAAGGCCTTCGTATGGCTGAGAATGGGCCTTCTAAAGTTGACCTACAAAATCAAAAAGCTCATTCGTGAGGGGGGAAATTTTTTGAAAATTGATGATGTGGTGTTGACATCACCTGATCGGTGGCTCAAATTTGACGGCCGTCAGCCTATCAAAAAAGAATATTCTCCTTGTTCGGAATGTGCTCTAACCGGCGTCAGAATTTTCAAGGCTGAGAATATTCCTTTCGGGAGGAATCTTCGGGCTCCCTCAGAATATTCTTGAAAGAATATTCACCACTGAACTGATTTATTGGTTGCCGATTTTGATTTAATCGTCATCAGTTGATAAGAATGACTTTCGATTTTATTAAAAGTTTGATTGTTGGTTTTGAATAGAACCCGCTGGTATGTGGTGGGGCCACAGATTTGATAGGCACTGGAACCTGCAATGGAAGGACTGAGGGTACCATGCAGGGTACGGGGTACCCTGCATGTACGTAGGGGTAAATCCCCAAAAATTATATATATATTTTTCAATTTTTTTTTTTTTGAGAATTTTCAAAAAACAAATTTTACTTGGGAAATACAATATATATATATATATATATATTTAAAAAAATTCGTACAGTACGACACTGTAGGGGCTGTATGGCCCAGAGTGTAAAAAAAATTTGCCTCATAAATGACTATCTTCGATTTCGATGAATGGGTAGTCGATCTTTAGGTTCTTGGGCCTTCTGAGTGTGATGGCAAGGTCTGTTTGGGTTGAAAATGCTCTAATTTGACGACTACCCCCAGGAACCACACTAAAACCCTTGGTCGCAACTGGCTCCTCCGATCTTCGATTTTGGTGAAATGAAAGCCAATATTGACTTTCTCATGCCTTTGGATGCTATGAAAATGTTAAAAAACATCTCCAGGATTACCAGAAAGTTGTAATCACCCAAGTCTCACAAGAACCAAATATGCAACCTAGATTATACAAATGCTTATTTTTCCTTCAAATTGTTCATGTTAGAGTAAAATGCTAGCTTTGGATTAGTTTCAAATCTCTCTAAGAAATCATATAATAAAAGTGAACTAAACCAAACAAATAGGCTCTGATACCATGTTAGATTCTTCGAGAAGCGAGAATTGAGCCAGGATCCGATGTTGGTCATAGATCACATGCAACTCCAATCAGCAAATGATCAAAGATCAAAATAGCAGAATGAAGAGAAAATTTGAAATGAGAGAACAATGGAGACAAAGCAAGAGAATTTTGAGAATACTCTCGTGACTCTCATCGAACAATCACCAAACTAGTCGAACTAGTGAAGGTGAGATGAGAGTGCTCAATATATAGAAGAATAAGGGAAAATACATCCAAGAGGTGCATTAACTCCTACTACCCATAAAAGGTGGGAGGGTATCACCTACTTGGTAAATGATAAAACATGTCACATAACCTCCTCAAGTGAAGACAAGAGAGAGGTGGCACATAAAGCCAGAAGAGGGTGAGAAACCCAACTACCCCATAACCTACCTAGGTAAAAATAGAATAGTGGTTATGAGAGGTGACACAACATGCCAAAAGAGGATGTGTAACTCAACTACCTATGTGTGGGGAGAGAGTGACACATGTAGCCGATGTCTTTCGCCATGTGTCCTCATATTAACCACTCCTAATAAACCTAAGCAAGCTTAAATAATATGTGTAGGAAAAAGAAATACCCCCTAACATAAGGAAATTAAAAAACCTACACTAACACGTTTGGCCTTTCTTTGTTGGATGAATATTAGTGTGTTTCCTTGTTATAACAAATGTATTCAAGTATTTCAACTAGTGTTTTGAATCATAAGGACTCGAGGAAAATCTTACTCATTTGCACTTTGGACCTACCATTCTTAAGGCTACTTCAATCATCAAGTAGATTTAATTTGTCTTTTTAATATTTACTTACTTTATTTTGATAGGAGCAACATACAACTATTTGAGATAGAAAACTCTTATTGTCAATATTTATCTAGGGGTCAATTATAGCTTTCCCAAGTAAAATTCACTTCCACCACTCTCGTGATGTTTAAATATGTTAAGAAACAATTAATTAAATACAAATGAGAGTGGAAGCTTGATTTGTTTATACTATTTGAAATGTAGGAAAATAGGAGGGGGCTTATGGTTTAGGACATAAAACAACACATTTCACAATCATTCATTCAAGGAAAACCCTAAAGATCTCAATCTAAAGTATGTAAAGGAGAAAGAGATCTGGCAATAGGGTTGTCCTAGGGTCTAATTATAAACTAAAGAGGGGTTCAACACCAAGCTAGGGCTTGGAAAGACTAATGAAATGCAAGACCTAATGCTTAAACCAAATACAATGCAATACTTCACTAAATGAACTAAAAATGAATGTAAAACAAAATAGAAAGCTGAGAGATGAAAGGTGTGAACCTAAAAACCTAAAGAGGACTGGATGAAGCTCTGAAATACTGAAAATTTTGAATTTAAAGCTGACTAGGACTCATACACTAGACTGGGTGATTTAGTCCCAAATTAGGGTTTTTGGGCAAGAACAAGTTTTTGGCAGTGTAGATTCAGAATATGCAAAAATCTAGAAATTTTCCTATACTGGGACTCATATGCCAGAAGTGGCATATCAGTCCAATTAGGGTTTTCTGGGAATTCAAAGTCCGAATCTGCTCTTCAATGTCTGCTTTGTCCTTCCACCTGATTTTTGGATCCAAAACTCTAATTTGCAACCTATAGATGTCTTCCAATGATCTCCAATGCAAGGTGACAAGTTTGACAACTTTGAACACTTTGATAACATTCTCCAAACTTGCTCTTCAATATGTCTTTAACCTAGATCTGCAAATCATGCACAAACCCTAGCAATTAAGTGTTGCAAACATGTATGAAATGACTCCACTGGATGTAGATCTTGACTCTTGCTTGAATAGGATAGATCTCGACTTGAATGCTAGCTTGAATCATAAAACCCTACATCACAATTGTTAGCACAAAAACAAACATGATGCATGAAGACTTTGACATGGTGCTTGATACTTGAATAAAGCTTTAAAACACTTGATCATCAACCCTTGAATGCTCTTGAATGTTCTTGTGAACTCAAATTTGCTACAAGGATGCTCATTCAACTTGCTAGGTGTAAATTGAGTGAAAGAAACTTGTATTTATACTTGTTTATGCCAAATTTCCTAAAATTACAACACTACAAGTCGACATCGAATCTAGGAGAATAAAATCCCTCCAAGAACGGGACTCATATGCCATAAGTGGCATATGAGTCCCATTAGGCATAACTATGGGACACATTTTAAAAAATGCTTAGAATGGTACAAAATCTAGATTGGGACCCAAAAACCTAGGTGGGACTCATACACCCAAGGTGGCGTATGAGTCCCAGATCACTAAATTTGGGCCACACAACCTAAAAAAAAATGAATTATGAGTGGGTCTTGGTTTATGTTGGGATTATCCTCGAAAAGATGCATTAAATAGGGCTTGTGGATGTAAAATTAGGCCAACTAAAGCATAAAGAAGCCCAATTATTTAATAAAACCCTAGAAAAGTGTGAAAGTGTGTTACAACACTTTACAACACTCCAAATAAGGGACCAATAAGCTCATTTAGTTCACAAGGGCCCAAGACCTAATGTGAATATGTTAGACACATTACAACACTAAGTCAAAACCATGTTAGGGAGTACTTTTTCCGTCATTACACTATTTTTTTATGAATGATTCACTATTTTGATGGAATTATTTCTCATTGTAATATCTTCATGTTTTCTTGTACCTATAGTCACATGAACAAATCTCAAACCTATTACTCGTTCACCCTCACCTCAAATCTAAGTTTACATCCCATAAAAGTTGGTTAATTTTTATTTTGTAGTGCACTTTTTTGTGCTAGTGCAAGTGTGAAAACAAGAGTTGGTTGGTATAAATGTTATTGAGGATTTTTTTTTTCAAGAAATAGGTTTCACAAATGGTAAATTGAAATGTATAGAATTTATAGACTATAATACTTTTTAGTTATATGAACCAAAATGATGATAATGCATTTTTCTCTTGTAGGGCATTTTAAGCATGTGATTAAGGTAGAGGAACAAGAAGGATAAGGATTGTAATATTGAGACCAATCTTAAGGATGATACTTTTGGATGTGAAAAGTTGCACAATATGATTGATTAGAGGGATATCAATAATAAGTATAATTTTGGTAATTAATTTTTAATAGGAAAATTTGTATGCACTTGCAATTTTACATTACGTGTTGGACCTGATTTAGTGTCCATCTCCCCTAGCACACTTTTAGGATCATTTGGCCCTTTCCCTAGTATTTTTTCTACCCATGGTGCCAAGGTCATACATCTTGTGGTATTTTTTCTATAAATTCATGTTCTAGACGTATTAGCCTTGTAATCTCCCATTGTTTGGCCCTTCCAAGAGCTAAAACTATTTGGACACTAGTGCGACGTGTAGACATCCACGTGCTAACATACCATAACATTTTTTCAATTAATAGTCATTTTCAAGAATTTCACCACTTGCTACCTTCCCAAGTCAGTGGTAACAACTCTCCAACCCCTAGAATTACCCACATTTCCCTTCTATCTTCTCATTTTTGAGAGATATCACTATCTATTTTTCATTCTATCAAATTTGTATACTCTTACTAGTAATACCTAGCAATTCTACAAAATTCTTGAGCATTGTTACTCTTATGTGAGCAATTTGACATTGTTTCAACACTCTCCTTGAAGGTTTTAAAAACATTTTACAACAATCTTGTCTCTCTTGGCTTTTTTCTCATTGTTATTTCTTATTTATTGTGCTCTTTCCTTCTTAATTAGATATGCTTTATTAATTAACTACTCTTTTATAATTGAGTTAAACTAATTAACTACCTTTAAAATGAATTGTTTATTTTTAGACAATTACTCCCCAAATCTTACCCTACCCTCTACCTTACCTATATAAGAGCATGGACCTATTGTTTGAGATCAATTTTTTTATGAGACTTATTGAACAATTAATGGTAATCTACCTTATTATTCTAAATCTACTTGTGGAAGGTCTCATTGGCTTATTTTCCACAAGCATTCATGGTATAATTTTATGTTAGTATTGCATGGTGTGCACTACAATTTTTTTTTTAAAAAAAGAGAAATTGTAATTCTTCATATTTGTTTGTTCTCTTTAATATCAACATAGTGTTCTGTAAAGATCCAAAATATTAACAAAATATGCCATTACGTTGACAATTATAAGTTGTCCTAGCATTTAACACTCAATGATGCTTAAAAGGGTATAGGTGCATCAAAATATGAATTCAAATGTATCCCATCACAATTTTTTCAATTACACTCATCTATGAATGTGCATGACTCGCATGAATTAACTTATTTTATGACATACACATGAGACATGGTATGTGAGTAATTTTAATTGTAAAGAGGTTGGAGAAAAAATACTATAAACTCAAATGACACCTTGTACACATTGTGCTAAAGATTTTATGATAAAACCAACCTTTGATTAAAGTTCCCATAACAATAAGTCATTGATTGAAGAAATTTGACATGAGTGTTCTTTGAGAGTTTGGATTATGTTTCCTAGGGAGTTTCTCTAACCAACAAACTATAAGCCAAGAGAATGTTGCAAATTGAATTATTTTCCATTATTTAGTTTCCCTTGTCTATATTATTGCTTTTACACATATTATCACACATGTACGCCTATGTGTTCAACAAATGGAGAAGAAACCTTGACAATTGAAAAACCTCCTATCTTGCACAACCTAGCATAGCCCACAAAATGCTTGAATGACTTGATCTTTTCCCCAAAACCTTTCATCACACTTGTATATCTCCTCCTAGCCTCAAATTACTACTCACTTATTTTCAATCATTTATTTAAAAATTTGAGAGCAAAGGGGCTAGTAATGCCCTCGAATAAGATTGTAGATATGATGTAACAAGGGCTTGACTGTTTTATGATGCAACACCCAAACTATAATCTGTATATGTTGTTTCCACTATATTTAATACAAAAAATAAAATTGAGAGCATGCATCTCTCATGTTCATCAATGGTTGACCCATCTTTAGTTTTACTTCGTTTTTCTTTCAGTTACACACTTGTAATAATATAGTGTCTTACTTTTGTAAATTATACCAAAGACCTTAGTGTGATAAGTGTAAAATTTTATTGGGTAATTTTTAATATGGTTGTTGATTTCAAACCCTAATTATGTTGATGTATTTTAACATCCTTTGGACTAGATAGGTCTAGAGGAATCCATAAAAGTGTTAATGTGATTTTCCTAAATACTCCCCCACAAAGTGTGATTTAAGATAACTTTGATTTTTCCCAACTGAAGTGACATAAATATATTTAATAGAAAACCATAAGAAATCAATTTCATAAATTTATTAGCAACCTCTTGTTTGCAATTGAGTTATAACTACGCATGTTACTTCTATTCTAAATCTAAACTATTGAATTAGTTTCGTAAATAAGTTAATAGGGGTTTCTTTCAACAAGAAAAGTGTTCTATAAATATTTTCTCTAGACTTTGCCTTATTTTGTTTTTGTGTTCAACTATTTTATTATCTTGACTTATTTCAACTTCTTATTTTTTCTTGAATATTTTCAATGGAAAAAGTCTAGGGATTATGAAGCCACTTCAGTTGGTAAGAGTCCAAATATTGTGAATAAATAATTTGATATTTAAAACCTCGTAAAATATCACAAGGAATTGTTTTGCCATTTATCTTCTTTTTTTTTAATTCAAGGGGTAAATGCTTTTGAACTGGAGCTATGAACCAGAATACGACCACTCAACAATACCACCCCAATGACGCTTGAACATTGGTGGCAAGAACAACAATGCCACCTTTAAACCATCACACCATGCCAATATTGGTTGTTTTGCCATTTATCTTACATATTATTTAGATTTTCATTTTTTTAGTTTTGACTTAAGTGTGTCCAAGTTAAACACTATATTCATCAAGATTTGCAATTTATTTACTCACTCATTCACATATATTTATATGTATATGTACATGTGTACATCTTCACATATGAGAACACACAATCTATGTTATGCTTAAATAGTCTAAGTTTAATGACAAATTTTAGTTAAATAAATTTAGCACATGACACTTTCTATATGTATAATGCCAATTATTTAGGATTTACTCTTTTATCAAATTGAAAAGTTTGGGGCCTATTAAGGGCCTCAACCCAACAAGAAGCAACATAAATACTAAAAAGAAGATGAGACTCTTGTGCAAAACCCATGCATGGGTGAGAGGACCTTAGAAAAACATGATAGCTTGAAAATCATTTTTTCCTATGTGATCTAAAAACCATATGCCCTTGCTTAGGTATTTTTGGTTTCATCTTCTGAAAAATCACTTCCAACCAACCAACATTATTATCATCCTCAAAATTTGATGAGGTAGACAAAGCTGAGAGAGGTTGATTTATCTTATCTAATAGTGATTCACTAGACCCCATTCTTTTGCATAAGACAATCATGTATCCCACAAAGTCTTACCCATTTTGAATGGTTGAGGAATGGGAATTTGAGTCGAAGTCCTTCGATTGATTCATATGAGATTTTAAATTAGCCATCTTAACCAATGGTTTTTGCCAGAAGGGGTAGCTAATCTGAGAGGGAGATTTTCCTTTAGATTTCAATTGGAAGAAGGCAATCATCAACTTGATACACAAGTGAACTTGTTCTTTATTTACTCCTACCTACATAGTTGTCACATCTAGTGCCTATTCTAAAGAGGCCTCCACTTTATTCATATTTGTATCAACAACCTACCCCAAAGAATGTCATATCACACATTTCATAGTACGAATAACAACATAGAGCTTATCTTGTTGAGATGTAATGTTAGCAACATCTAAGGATTGAGCCTTAGAAGACTTGGGGAAAGAGAAATCAAAACCATTTGTATTGTCTAGAATTTACTAATTGACTAATACGTGTCTTATGAAAGCTCCTTTCCACCATGTCACATGTTTACCAGTAGACCACTTAACAACCTTGCAAGAAGATGTATGACCCAATTGAAAATATTTTTAACATCAAAATGACACATTTTCATTGTCCAAAACTTGTTTCCATACTCTTCCAGCTACAACCAAACTTCATCAAGCAAACTTTTAGATATGTCTGTCTCAAGTTGGTTGGGAGCTATCATGGAATGAATTAAGCCATCCATAGTTAGGTCAATAGTAATGAATCTACCCAAAGTATTATGAATGCTCTAAAAACACAAATCCACCCAAAATTGCAACAAATGATAAGGTAAAGTGACCCAAATGAGCAAGACTAGAAAAATATCAATAGTTGGGTTAAAAGCCCAAAAAAAAGGTTTAATGAGAAGCACATGATTATCCTAAAACTAATTACCTGAGCCTAAAATAAAATCCCAATCTTTCAAATGGTTTGAATAATAAATTAAAAAATCCTTGAGTGTTAGGATAAAATTTTATTGAACATTTGAGATGCTTTGTCCACATTTTAGTAATCCAAGTATGTAAATTGATCAAACTTGGCAATAATGAGTTGAACTTACAAACTAAATCATGCTTTCTATATCTCACTTCTTCAGATAAAGCTTCCAACCCTAAAGGAAGTACATGATCTCCAAAGCAAGGAAATATGTCCATTTGTCACCACAACTTCATTTTTCTTGCAACTTTCTTTGTATAGGACAATTTGGTAGTAGTCTTGTTTATATTATCTATAAAGCCCTTGGAACAAACACCCTTTAACAAGGCCGATCCTACACTAATATTGTTGTTTGTGTCAAACAAAATAACAAACATGATGAGTTGATCAATGTGAACTTAGTGCCACATTTGGCCTCTACTTAGCATCCAACACTTTTTTACATGGAGTAATAGAGGCCATCTTACCTACAATAGAGGGATTAGGGGGGCAATGCAAAAAAACACGATAGCTAAAAGTGAGTTTTTGTTTGAATGGTTGTCGTTCCTTCTCGTAGTTCATGTCTTTTTCTTGATCCTGGGTCATGCTCTGATCCCACTTCTGGGTTTGTCGATCTTGGATCTTCTACAATTCGACTTCCCTCCTTTGGTGCCTGTTGACGCCAAAATTTGACAAGGTAACAGAGCCTTATGGGAAACTCAGTTTAAGAGGGACCTTTTGCGCTAAACTGAGTAACCTCTGGATTTTTAGAGAAGCCAACTTCTTCTATAATGGGGTTTGGAAAGGGAAAAGGAAGCAGATATAATAAAATGAAATCTAACCTAAGGCGATGCGCCGAGACTTAATGATGGGCACGATAAATCATAGATTTAAGGTCCTGACTGGTATTGTAGTGTTCCAGAACATCAAAAACTTAAGGTTATAGCATAGACAATTCATTCATTGACATAAAATATCATTGCATACATTCCTACTGCCAAGAAAAGTCATTAGATATGATCTAGGTAAGCAAACTTGCATTCATCATATATAAAAGTTTTTAAATGGAGTGTCCAGACAATAAAAAACACAGTTTACAGTTTGATCAAATAGCATGAAAAACAGAAAGGCCGAACAATTGGCACAATCTGAGAGTTTTTTGTAACAAACTAAAATAGTAATAAAGGTCTGGCGTCTTTTACTAAAACCAGTGTTTTCCTCCAATTCCGGACCCTTTTCCCATAATAGAGAAAGTATATATAGCAAGAAAACCTCCCACCACTTCGGAGAGCAGTAACATAAAAGATTTCACAATCCCCGGAAATGATGCCTAAATCAGAATATTCCCAAGGCCGTTACAACAAAATCGATTTGGAACAAGGCATCGTGTCGTCCCAAGTGCAGGTGCATCCTCTGCAATGATGGCGGTGGTCCTAGCTAGGCCTGATCAGAAAAATGTCACCCTCCTGAGTGAATGATAATGACATGCAGTGGCCAATAGCCTCATTCGGTTCATATAATCCATCGCCCGCATATGAGATCCACTGGCTAGGCACTTGGCAACCTTTCGCTGCCTGTATGAACCACTTCTCCTTTGCCGTTGAGGACTTGCGTAAATGCCACACGTGTCAAATGGGTGGAGCCTTCATAAAAAATGGAGGGAACGATCACCAGTCGAGCACAAAAGAGACACGTGGCAGCTTTTCGTTGCCTGCGGTTGCTAATTCATCTCTGCACTGAAAGATGTGCGAATGGCAGACACGTAGCAAGTATACACTGTAGACAGCAACTGTGGGGCCCGCCATAACCTTTTAGGAATGAGGGCTTCGTGGTAGCCTTTTGGAGCCCGACGAGACAGCAACAAAACATTATCAAAAGAAACATGTAGCTGCAACACGTGGGAGCATAGCGGAGCTTGCTGGGACGCAAAAAGAACGCCGAGACTCGAAGTTGCGAAGAGTAGACACGTGGAGCGACAAAGAAAAACTTAGATAAAAGGCCAAACTGATCTTGCGATGTACGGGTCGGTGCATAGAGAAAAATACACCCAAAGGGAGCTACTTAAATACTTGTTAACAACTTTTGACGACTATCAGGGGCGTTTCGACTAAGGAATGGAGAACCCAAAAATTCTCTAGTTTATAGGCCAGAGCGCCTTATCCATTGGGTCAATGGAGTCAAAGATTGGAAAGAGCCGCCTGCAGAGGCGACCATTCATCCTCAGATGGCTTCACCATGCTACACAAATTCTCCTGTGCTACACTTAGATCAATAGTTTCCTTGTCAGGCAGCGCATTGGGTAAACCGGCTCCTGCTTCACAATCAAATAGCAATTGTGCCAACGGATGAATCACTCCCTCAATGTCGGTCGCCGTGGGAGGATCACTGAAATACTTGAAAGCCTCCGGATCATCTTCCTTCTCTTCTGTCTTTTCCACAATCTGCTCGGTCGTGTCAATAGAGCCATCTTCAAGGAACGGGGATGAAAAACCCATCCCATTTAACTCGGCAAAACGTCCCTGTATGCTGTCCAGTGTCTTACTCAAAATAGTCACGGCTGCTTTAGTGCGCTGGAAGGCAAAGTGGCAATGGATGAACCTATTTTCTGTTTGAGCAGCAGCATCCTGATCTCCAATACCCACTCTGGCAAGGCTCTCATCAGAGACCGAGTATAGCTTGGTCATGAGCAGATCTTTTGCTTCAGGAACCTTCTCCAAGATGAACCGTGGGAACTGCTCAATCATATCATGGGCCTCCTGGCTCAGCTTTGACGCCTTGGCGATGAATCAAAGGGTAGGCTACAGTGTTAGGCAAAATACTTTAATTTTTTCCCAGTGGGAGATATACAATTGCCTGACCAACGGAATGATATCCGGCTGTGTAGGAGGAGGCAGGAGAGAGCTTTTAAGAGAAGCAATCTCCACGTCTCTTGAAATAATGGCTTCAGCCAATTCTACTATTTTCCTTTTCTCAGACGCTAGCTGTTCCGCATAGCTGCTTATTTATTTATTCCAATTCTCCTCGGCTCAGGAGTGATTTGCTAAGTGCTTATCTAGAGAACATTGTCTCTCAGAGTTCTTCCTCCAGTTGAGCTTTTAGGCCTTTAAATTCAGCCTCTTTTTCTTGTGTTTTCTGTTCACATTGAGCCTGTTGGTGCTCCGACGCTTCATTTCTCTGCGCCATCCCTTGACTATACTCAAGGCGAAGCCACTCTAATTCTTCATTCTTCAGTTGCAGATTCTGCTCCGCCTCTTGATTCTTAGATTGCAGCTCTCTTATCATGGCAGTGTCAGTGGCCTGAGTCTTCGCAAGTTCGCCCTGAAGTCTATTTTTCTCATCTTCTACTGCCAGCGCCCTTTCTATCAAACGGGCAACATCCGCCTCTAGAGATTTCTCATTTTTCTCCAAAAAACTAACCCTTTCTTTTGCTGCCTTAAGCTGCTCATCCTTCTTTAGCTGGCGGCCAATTTTAAGGAAGTCAAAAGTGACTACTCATTGTGTTTCCTCCATGATTTCAACCTTATCCTGCGGTCAGGCCACTTTCATGTTGAGCCCTACCGCATATATCTCATAATCTTCCAGGCGCATTTCCCCCTGAGGCTTGGTTACCCTTGGGTACATGGTCACAAATTTCAATTCTTGTCGGGCCTCATCATAAAGAGTCTATATTTTTGGCTCGATAGAAGTGTTGTCATCTTTTTCCCTGCACTTTCTCATTCTACTTGCGCATGCCTCCCTTCCGCAATCAATCTGTGCTATAAATTTGGCTGGTGACGAAACTAGCCCACCTGCGAAAGGAGCACCAGAAGGCAGGGCATAGGGATAGGTAACCCTCATAGGCGCGGGCATTTGTTTCTTATGGAGAGTGATAGTTTGTGGGGAGAAGTGGGGCACGTTCCATTGTTTGGTTTGAGGCCCAACACTAGGGCTAGTCATTTGTAATGACTGAATTAGGGAATCAGCCATAAGACTCATTGGCTGGGATGTTGGAGTTGTCAATGTGGTATCAGCTTGTTGCGATGGAAAATGATCTATAGTAATAGCAGAAAAAGAAGGGGCACTCACTGAGGGTATGTTTTCCAAAAGCGAGGCAAGGAGAGTCTGAGCAGCAGCAACAGGGGTAAGGGTCTGCGGAGGAGTAAAGACAAGCGGAGTGGTTTGCGAAAACTGGGCGAAGCCTACTGAATATGTCAAACTAAAAATAGAAGGCAGAGGGCCAGTACTTATGGTAGGGATCGCCAGTGAGGCAAGGGCAGATACCAAGGAATGAGAAGCAAGGGAAGAATGAGCGAATTTTACCTGTTGATTGGTCGATGGCGGCTCCAAAATCGTCAGCGACTCCTCCTCAGCCTCAAGCTCCTGGCTAGCTGTAAGCACTTTTCTTCCGGTGGGTTCTTGCGAACCTTCTTCGATAATGCTCTATGTGCGCTTCCGTTTCATAGGTGGGGTCTCTAGAGCTTCAGCAATAATTGTCGTTTGCTGCAGCGATAACCTAGCTGGTTTAGCAACCCAAGTGAGTGTATGTGAGCTTCTTGATATATTAAAGCGCACGTTCATGGCCACATAGGCGGGTTGTCCGAGACCTTTCTCCTTCAGCGCAGAGGAAGCCAATTTCGCCGCTTCCTCCTCCTGCTCTTCATACTCTTTCTCCGGGTCTCCACTTCGATTAATACTAGAGCTCGGGCTAGGGTGGCCCTCCTTCCACCATCTTTCAAATTCTTGGTCATCCTTCAGATTGTTGTAAGGAGCATCCAATTGTGCTATTTCTTGGCGATACTTCTAGAAAGCCTCTATTTTTTCCTCACTCCATTCTTCATCCTTCAACCTATTGTACATGTCGCGCTCCATGAGGACATTATCCTCGGCCACCACCACAGCAAAGTAGAACTTGTACCATGGCCCTCTAGTATCTTGCGTAGGGATACGCGCCAATTCAACAAAATTTTCATCTTTGTCTGCCCGCGGGTTACGCCGCTTCTCCCAGTAAGGTCGGGGAACATGGGTAACTCTCATGTGTGGCTACGACAAGTCGTCAAAAGGGTTGTATTCCCACTTATCATTCACCAGAACCAACCCTAGATAAGCCAACTTATCCTCCAACAACTGGTTTGATTGTTTTTTTATTAGAGTTATCGACTTGAAATTCTTCGGACAAGAGAAGAATCCTTTCTTCTTGACACTTTTGCTGCTTCAGAAGGTAAAATCAATGATACACACATGCTGAAACATTTCCAGTGCGAACACTTGATTTGTGACACAGGTTGGGAGTAGGAAAGGTTTACCAGTAAAGCCCCGCATCCGGAGAATCGTGAAATCCTTGCCTAAGAACCAGTCACAGGCGGGAGTGAAACTCTGCATAAATCTGATCTGCTCGTCGAATCGAATTATGTTGCCCTTTTCGATTAAGTCATGCAAGACCGGAGCTATGAAATAGTCCGAAAATGCATAATAATCACATGATGCGGAAAGAAAAGGTGTCGACGTGGACACCGACTTTCTTTTATTTTGCTCATAAAAAATTGATAATGGAAAATATCGGGCGAAGAAATCAGGGTTTTGATGCAGAAACATGTGGACCAGGAAGGAAACAAATCTAAATTTTCCCTCCGTTGGGTAATTCTTTATTTTTTGTATCATTTCTTCTACCATAAACTCAGCAAAATCATACCAGAAGATATCATGCTGCTTGCGAAATTGGAATGTCAGTCCTAGTTGAAAAGTCTCCACCTTCTCATCAGAGTCTCGGCCGCACACAAAAGCTAGCATGGACATGGCATTCTGTAAATCCTCGTGTAACGCACCGCGCGACAACAGAATACTTGGCAGTTTAGTGGCTGGGATGTATGTCCTACCAGTCTCCTCCAACAAGAACTCGGAACTCTTTTTCATCGCCCTCCATGTTTTCTCTCATTTGCCAGGGTAAAAGGACAAAATATTCTCGCTTCTCTTACTTGGGTCTGGGATGCATAGCATATGCCAGATGGCCTGTGGAGTGATGTGCACCTTTAAGTTGTGGCCTTCAATGTAGTGGGTATCAAGGTTATAATGCTGGATAGCAGCATTAACTACCTTCGGGCAGTAGTGCACCAATGGGACCATGTATTGAGGCAGACCACTATATCAAATTTTCTTTGTTGTAGGTTTGTCTGCCTTAGGCACCGCCAACCTTGCACAAGTTGCTTCTCTTAAGGACTTGGGGTTTTTTGTGAGCCGTGGGTTGTAGATATTATCCCATTTCTCCTCAACCCTTTTCTTTTTTCTGCAATCCTTGGACCTTTTCAGTTCTTCTGTATAGGCCCTCTTTGGACTGTTGGGTATACCAGGCGTAGCATATGCCACATCCTCATAGACATATACCTCCTCTGAAGAACATATAGCTGTAAACAGCTCATGACTAATTTCTTCTTGCATTGGCTGAGATGAAGTCTCCGACATTTTTCTTTGGGTGAAGACCTCCACAAGTTCTTAGCTCTGCAATTTTCCTCGGCTTTGGATACACAAAAGAAAAACAACTTTGCACTTTTAGCTTTGGCGTTTGTGAAAAGACTTTGAAATATTAAGCCTTTTCATGCAATATTTGGCAATCTTTCCTCAAGGTGGTAGACGAAAGTGTGTCTTTTGCATTTAATTCGGCATGTACCGTTAATTTTGCAATTTGTGCAAAATGAACTACTTGCCATTTTGAGGCGGCAAGAGTTTATTATTGCATTTGGCAATCGTGTAATACGCTGTGACTCCCAAAGCAAACAATCACGACTTGAAAATATATGAATATTGCTTCGGGCTCTGGGAAACGCTTGTGAGATGACACAATAGCCTACGGCCATACGTCTTACTGTCAATGAGCGCCACCTTTTTAAAGCTAATTAATTAGCTCTTATTAATCTAGCATGCATTGAGTCGTACCCTTGCAGATGCAACTGGCCCAGAAATATGAGCAAACGCAGGCACGCCTTTCAAGTTGGAAACTAGCTATTATCACGTTTTCTCAAAACGGATTAGCATGCGTCTTGTCATTTTTTCTATAAATAGGCCAGTAAGTGGTGAGGAAATCATACTTAGCGTTTGAGCAGTGATAGGTTGGTAGTAGAGTTTTAAGCAAGTCTTCTCATAGGTTAGGTGATAGATAAATTTCAGCATTAGCTCAAAAGCATAGGAATAGTGTCAGAACTATGAACACTCCAATTCGTTTAACCTCATATAAGTCACAGACCGCATTCCTAGGGGAGGTTTCTACTAGGAGGTTGAAATAGATGATCAAGAATAAGCATTATTTGGTCCTGATAGCCATAAAGTGGGTTCTGGGTAAAGATTGCATAAAGTATGAGGACAAGTATCGGGTGAATACCGACATATGCTCCCACTTCGTAGCATCCATGCTAAACATCAACGTCCCCCGGCCTCTTATCCTGAAACTTGTTAAAAAAATCTTCCCCAAAAAGTACCTCAATGGTCTTGGCGAGGTTGTCGCTCATGCCGCCTATGGAGTAGGTTTGCCGTCAGCCAATGATCTCCGTTGCTTTATCGAGGAAGAAGCTTTAGTCATTTGGCTGTCGTTTCTCAGCAAATTCCGCCTACAGACTCGCGACGAGCATCAACAGAGGGTTACCCAGGCCTTACATTTCATGTTCCGTAGCTACAACGTAATACCCTTCTACGATGTAGATTGGTATACTGATTTTAGGAACCTAGTATTTCCCCCGCCAATGGCGGTTGTGCCGAATGATGTTGCCAGTGTTGCCGAAGAACTTGTGGACGAGGAAGAAGTGGACGTTGTCGTAAATGCGTCAATTGTCGCTTCCCATGCCTTTGGATGAAAACCCCTTACTGCTCCCAACAAATGTCTCCCTGTTTACTCTATTTCCTGCTGCTGCTCATACTACCCTCCTTATAGTTTGTATATAAGCCTGAAAAAAGGCTATCATATATATAATAGCTCAAATACTTGTAAATTTTTGGATCATGGCTTCCCAGCCACTTTTGCAATGTAAAGAATATATATAAATAGATATATATCTTTTTAAAGAAAATCCATGTTTTTTCCTTCATTATGTATTTCAGTTTTATGGGCTCTTTACCTTTCATTATGTTATTTCTCCGCACATGGGTGTGTTTTGTGTAAAGCAATCCTGGTATTCCACCCTCCGTAATAATGGGCTAATTTCACAAAAACACAAATTAATCAAAAAAGACTAGCCAAAGAAACAGAAATAAAAGAAAGCATATTCACATATGTACAAAAGTAGAGCTCAGTACCTAATGTAACAGCTTAAGATGAATCCCATTAACCGGGATCCCTAAGGGTTCCTGTTCCATATTTTCTAACTGAAAAGCGTTATGTTCTTTGCATCGAATGATTTTAAAGGGTCCCTCCCATAGACTCAAATTTATCGTGCTGACCTGGCTTAGCAACCTTTTTATCATACTTTAGCACTAAGTCTCCGCATTTTAGACCTTAGTCGGAAGCCTTCTTGTCAAACCATCGCTTGACTACTTGTTGACGGTTTGTCATGGCTATTAGGGGATTCTCCCTTTTTTCCTGTACTTCTAACAATTAGGCAAGCCGAACCTCCATGGCATCATTTTGTTCAATCTCGAGAGATTTCAACAATTGGAGTGTCGGAATCTCCATGGATATAGGTAACAACGCCTCTTTCCCGTATACCAACTCATAAGGCGAAGTCTTAAGGACTTGCTTAGGAGTTATGCGGTTTGCCCAGAGCATTGTTCAGAGGTTTTTATGCCATTCCCTCTGGTGTTCCGAACCAATCTTTTTAAGGAGCTGGACTAGGCTCTTGTTCGTTGACTCCGCTAGGTCATTTCCCTGTGGGTAATAGTTTGATGATGTCTTGAGGAATATGCCATTCTTTAATGCAAAGTGACATACCTTTGCGCCTAAGAAAGCTCTAGCATTATCTGAGATAATAGTTTTCGAAGGACCGAACCTTGTTACTAGCTCTTCGAGGAAATCTACAACTTTTGTTTATGTTGCGCTCTTAAGCGGAACGGCCTCCGTCCATCTTGTGAAGTAATCCGTGGAGGTCAAAATCCACTTGTGTCCGGCACTAGAAACCGGGTTGATCATTCCGATGAAGTCCAGGCCCCATTGTGCAAACGGTTCGTTCGCCACTATGGGTTTGAGGAGCATTGCGGAATTCTTCCTTCTGTCAGTAAAGAACTGGCATTTTCTACAAGATTTTACCACAGTGGGAGTCATTAAAAAGTGTAGGCCAATAGTAACTAGCACGCATGATTTTAATGGCGGTAGTCTTAGCATAAAAGTGTCCGCCTGCAACACTATTATGAAACACGTCAAAGATCCTCTTTGCTTGCTCTGAAATGATGCACGTAAGAGAACACCATTAAAATTTCTTTTGAAAATGACTCCCTCTATTAGCGTATATCCGCAATTTTGCAGCCGGTAGTATCTCCTTTTTTGGGATGAGAGACTTGGTGGATACTTTCTGGTTTGCATGAACCTCATTCTATCAGTCAGCCAACCATCTTCCGATTCTAATTCATTTATCAAGACGAGCTCCGGTTGCTCCTCTGCGACAGGTATCTCCTCGTTTTGTGCTATATACTCACACAGTCCTCTTCCTTTAATAGTTTTAGTAGGCTTGACTTCAATGTCATATTCAAAGATCTTGGTGATCCAATTAGCCCTTTTTTCTGTGATCTCCCCTTCCATGATATATTCACGCACACTAGAATTTGTGACATACACAAACACCTTGTTGCAAGAAATTAGATGGTGAAACTTTTTAAGTCCCTTAACTATTGCAAAGGCCTTCCTTTCGACGAAATTATAATTCGCCTCATATTCCTTCAGGGTCCGGGAGTAGAACGCCACTGGATGTTCTCCTCTTCCTTCATCATCCTTTTGGGTTAGGACAATAGCAACACTGGACTTGCTACTGAATGCATACATTATAAAATCCCTGGATTGATCTGGATTAACCAGCACTGGAGCTGTGGAAATAGCTTCCTTGACCTTTTTGAAAGCTTCCCGAGCTTCGGTCGTCCACTTGAATGTCTGATCTTTCTTCAACATTAGGGCAATCGGCCTAATTATTCCTGCGAAATCGGAAATAAACTTGCTGACAAAATTTACTTTGCCTAGGAAAGACTGAACACCTTTCTTGTTCACCGGAAGGGGAAGTTCCTTGATAGCCTTCACTCGTTCGGGGTCAATTGAAACCCCCTCTTTAGACACCACGTGTCCTAACAGCTTGCCTTGCGGTACTCCGAATACACATTTCTTCGGATTTAGGGAAACTCTGAACTCTTAGCACTTTTGAAAAACTAATTCTAAATGATCAAAATGATCCTCCTTAGATTTAGAGAACACAGTAACATCATCCAAATAAATTAGAATAAACCTATTGATTAGTTCGCTGAATGCAATGTCCATCGCCCGCTGGAATGTCGCCCCTGCATTGGATAAACCAAAAGGCATTTTAGCATATGCAAATGTTCCCCACTTTGTAGTTAACGTAGTCTTGTGCTGATCCTCTTCTTTAACTCAGATCTGATTGTAGCCGGAGAAACCGTCCAATAGAGAAACATTTCAGATCCTGCATAGAAGGCAACGGATAGTGGTCTTTTAGAGATGCTTTGTTTAGGACTCAGAAGTCCACACACAAACGGATATCTCCACTCTTCTTTCAGACTAGGACCAGATTCGATACCCAAGTACTGTGCTTGACTGGGAAGACAATGCGTGACTCAATGAGCTTAGTTAGCTCCTACGCCATTAGCGCTTCAATTTTAAGGTTGACTGGCCTCTGTTTCTGTCGGACGGGTTTTGCACCTTCTGTTAGCTCAAGAGTGTGTTGAATGATGTCAGTATCATATCCCTCTAGCTCATCATAGGACCAGGCCACTACTCCATAATTTTCGCAGAAACTGATGAGTCTTTCTTTATCATGATGCGAGACATTTTTTCTAACTCAGAGATTTCTACCATCGGAGACCCAAAGATCCATAGTCACTTTTGTTTGCTACGAACTTCTGTTTATCACTTCGGGCATCATCACAATTGATTTTTTTTTTCAAGAGTAATCAATCCTTTCAGAAGTTTATTAGATTTGAGCTGCACAATTTGTCTTTCATAAGCTTTGGCAATCTTTGGTTGAAGCTGATCGGCGAACTCCCCTGAGTGTTGGATAAACGAGGTGATGTGTTTATCGCTTTGAAAAACTTGCCAACTCATATCATTGTCGGGGATCGCTGGTCGAACTAGTACTCGTACTGAATGTTGATTATGAAGAAGGTCAGAGACAGGATCAAACTGAGCACCAATCACGGCCATGCGATCTGCGTTGCTATTTTGTCCTCGGGGAATAGTCTCGATGTTGAAAGCTTCAAAACCATCAATCAGGTCCCAGACTCAGTGCCGATAGGATCTCATGCGGAAATTCTTTGCTGTGGAAATTCATCGAACTTGGTTGACTACTAGTTCGGAATCTCTGAACACCATTAATTGCTTTATGCCCATTCGTTCCGCCAGGCTTAAACCTTGAACCAATCCTTCATACTCAGCCTCATTGTTTGAACAAGCAAAATGAAAGCGGAAAGACCTCAACAATTTTTCATTTTGTGGGGATATTAGATATATCCCTGCTCCAGCACCCACTTTGCTTCTAGCTCCATCAAAGTATAGTGTCCAAAGCTCATTTGCTCGGCTACTTTCAGACTCTTTGGCGACCTTCAGAAGCACTTGGTCTTCGTCATAAATTACATAGGTGCCCAATCCTGTAGCATGATAATTGCCGAAAGGATCATTATCCATGTGTTCACTCAATAGAGCATCTTCTTTGTCATTTCGATCTCCGCTCACCTTCTCTTCCTCTAGCAATTCAACGCAATACATTTCTTGCTTGGTGATAAAGGTATGCGCAGCTTCAAAATTGATCAAGGCTTCATCCGCTACATGTTCAGAATGTAAAGCCTCTGATTCTATCTTCATTTTTGCGTCGTGTTTGGTCCTGAGTATCAGATGTGACCAATCCAAGGATAGGTATCCGCTCAGCTTTGAAGTAAATTCTCGGGATAGACAGAGACCAAACATAGGAGGAACATCTATGATCACAGTATTTTGCGGCACCGTGATACTAGGGCAAGCGAATAGAGTTAAAGGAAGTGCTTTGATGACACCTACGATCTCAACTTTATTTCCATCAAGCTGCATTACCCCTCTTGGTTCATAGCTGAGTCTCAAAGCTTCGGCTATTTGTTTAGGCATAACCGTGGTACTAGCGCTAGAATAAATCATAGCATTGTGCAACAACTTCTTTCCTATAATGAGAGTCGAGAAGAAGGGTTGAGGTTTTAACTTATTCCTGTCCTCGGCAAGGGATTCCTTTATATTGTTTGTAAGGACATTAGCTGGCGGTATTTGATAAACAACCTCTGTACTGGCAAACGACTCTGTTGGTGCCGGGTTGACCTCTTCTTGAAGCGCCTTCTGTAATAGCGTTTTTTGTTCTGGGATAGATAGAATGTCCTATAGAGACACATTAGCGGATGATTTCTTCAATTGCCCTACCACATAAAAGGTGACAAACTCAGAGGTTTTTGCTCCTTGGTTCTTGCTATAATAATTTCCTTTCGTGGTTGACATGGTGACGAGATGGTTCAAGTACCAGGAATCTGATCAGAAACACCCTTGAGTTGCGGGCTGACTGGATGGAGAACAACTGACTCACCGGTGAATCTTCTCTTTGAGCGTGTGTTATAATCAGATTGCACTTGCGGTGTTTTGGGTATGAACGCGTCATTAGCAAACACCGTTTCTTCTTCCTCCATCCAGGAGAAAAACGCATGATCAGGAGCAATATCAGATTCTTGTTCTAAAGACATTCCTTGCATTTGTGCGGTAAGGACCGCACTCTCCATTTGTGGTGAGGCATATATATAACCTCCATGTTCTGTTGTCGCACCTTGGTTGTGTTGCTCCACCACCTTTTGTTTAAGTTGCCACGCGGACAATTCCGAAGCATATGCGCATCGCTGCAAGAGAAGCACCATAGATTAATATCATTAATAAGGTTGTTCTGCCCTGCGGTTAATTCCCTACTCGAGCTTGGCGATGCGCTCGTCAGCGGAGTAGGCACCGACACCATTTGGTTTGCAGTCGGGGCTGGTGGATTAAAGCGATGCGCGCCCTGATATTGATTCTGCTGATAAGAAGATAGCCTGCCTTGATAGTTTTGATATGTAGGCTTCAGAGGTGTTGATTGGTTCCACTTAAGAGTGGTTATGTCGTTTGCCATGGTTTGCAACATCTCTTTGAGGTCGTTCATTTAATCTTTGGAAGAACCTGATGTAGAGGCCACATTTTGTGGGCTTGCCACATATGTGTACATTGACTGGGCAATTGCGGGTGCGCTAGTTGAAGCGACCTCTTGAGCGGAGATCGATATTTCAGGAAATATCAGCATAATAGGTCGAGGAGGCAATTTTTTGCAATCTATTAAATGATTCCCGGCTTTGATAGTGATACCATAAGCATCTGGTAGAGTAGCTCATCCCAAAGACTTGATCATCACAAAAATATCGGAATTGATGGACTTTAGATAAAATATAAACACCAACTCAAAAGTTGGGCGTATGGTAACAAGAATTCTCTGCCAATTTGTGTGAAATCGGGCATTAAAGTCCGTCAGAGCCTCTTGGGGGGCTCATTTTATGCCAGATAGTTGATAATACAATGAAGAACGATCTCCATCATTCGAGAACCTCTCATAGAATGGATCTCTGAGCTCATCCCAGGGTGAATTGAATTAAGTGTCAGTGTTCAGTACCAATCCAGCGCCTTGCCTTTAAAAGACGCGGCGAGAAGCCTTAGGGCTACATTCTGTGCTGTAATACCATGTACTAGACATATGTCCGCCACATCCTGCAAATGTTCCGCTAGTGTTCTTGAGCCATCTCCAGAAAATTTGGGTATAGCTTTCATGGCCGAAACCGGGATAGCGCCTCAGACAGCAGGTGCTACCGGGGCTACTAGGGGACTTTCGGCGTCCTATGCCATGTAATTTCTGTTGGCAGCCGACAACATTGTGAGAGGAACGGGCGGCGGGAATGGAACGGTTACCAGCTGATTTGCGACCTGGACTATCCATAGGGGAGGTACTAGTAAACTGGGATTCCCTGTGGTTTGAGATCTAGTTACAGGCCGATCGCTCATACACCCTTCTAAAACAAAATTTCATTTAAGCTCAGTCCCACCGGGCATGCCAGAAAAATGAACAAACTGTTGACGCCAAAATTTGACGAGATAACAGAGCCTTATGAGAAACTCAGTTTAAGGGGGTTTTTTTGCCCTAAACTGAGTAACCTCCGGATTTTTAGAAAAGTCAGCTCTTCTATAATGGGGTTTGGAAAGGGAAAAGGAAGCAAATATAATAAAATGAAATCTAATCTAAGGCGATGCGCCAAGACTTAATGATGGGCACGATAAATCATAAGATTTAAGGGTCTGACTGGTATTGTAGTGTTCCAGAACATCAGAGACTTAAGGTTATAGCATAGACAATTTATTCATTGACATAAAATATCATTGCATACATTCCTACTGCCAAGAAGAGTCATTAGACATGATCTAGGTAAGCAAACTTGCATTCAACATATATAGAAGTTTTTAAATGAAGTGTCCAGACAATAAAAATCACAGTTTACAGTTTGATCAAATAGCATGAAAAACAAAAAGACCGAACAATTGGCACAGTCTAAGAGTTTTTTGCAATCAAATAAAACAATAATAAAGGCATGGCGTCTTTTACTAAAATCAGCGTTTTCCTCCAATTTCGAACCCTTTTCCCATAACAGAGAAAGTATATATAGCAGGAAAAACTCCCACCGCTTCGGAGAGCAATAACATAAAATATTTCGCGATCCCCAGCAATGATGCCTGAATCAGAATATTCTCAAGGCCGTTACAACAAAATCGGTCTAGAACAAGGCATCGGGTCGTCCCAAGCGCAGGTGCATCATCTGCAATGATGGCGGTGGTCTCGGCTAGGCCTGATCAGAGAAATGTCACCCTCCTAAGCGAATGATAATGACACGTAGTGGCCAATAGCCTCATTCGGTTCATATAATCCATCGCCTGCATATGAGATCCGCTGGCTAGGCACGTGGCAGCGTTTCGCTGCCCGTATGAACCACTTCTCATTTGCCGCTGAGGACTTGCATAAACGCCACACGTGTCAAATGGGAGGAGCCTTCATCAACAATGGAGGGGACGATCACCAGTCGGGCACAAAAGAGACGTGTGGCAGCTTTTCGCTGCCTGCGGTTGCTAATTCATCTCTGCGTTGAAAGACGTGCGAATGGCAGACAGGTAGCAAGTATACACTGTAGACAACAACCCTGGGGCTCGCCAGAACCTTTTAGGAATGAGGGCTTCGTGGCAGCCTTTCAAAGCCCGACGAGACAGCAACAAAACATTATCAAAAGAAACTCGTAGCTGCAACACGTGGGAGCATAGCGGAGCTTGCTGGGATGCGAAAAGAATGGCAAGACTTGGAGTTGCGAAGAGTAGACACGTGGAGCGACAGAGCAAAACTTAGATAAAAGGTCGAACTGATCTTGCAATGTACGGGCCGACGCATAGAGAAAAATACACCCGAAGGGAGCTAGTTAAATACTTGTTAACAGTGCCTGTGGATTTTTCTCATGTGGTGTCCAGTGTGGTGAATCCATTTGGTTTAGGTGTTTCTATTTGCTCCTCTCATGTGCTCAATGCAAAGTGTTCTTATGCAGAAACTACTCAGTCTATTTTCCTAAAGATGGCTCTTGCCTCCTCTTGAGATCAACTCACCCTTCCTAGCAAGGGAAACCCTTGCAATGCCCCTTTTCCCTTGTTATATGTGGTTGGGAGATTTTAGATAATGAAGAACATTTTAAACACCATGCTCTCATTTTCAAATTCAAAGGTTTTTGGCGTTCTCTCCCAGATCTAAACAAATGGGTTTTGGATGCTTGAAGACCCTTCATTGAGGGCAAGATTGAACTCTATCCATATGCTTAAGGATTTTTGTGGCATCCTTCTAGTCGAGTGATGATAAGACACAAGTGCTAGAGGGTGGGGTGTGGTTGTGCGAAAAGCACTCCCTTTCTATCAAACCTTGGTTTCAATTCTTCGATTGTCTTACATAATCCTTCAATATTTTTCCTATTTGGGTCAAACTTCCCAATCTTCCTCTTCAATTTTGGGAAGTTTCTTGTTTTGAATCTATTAGCAATGCTCTTGGTTTTTACAAGATGCTACATCGATTAACTATTGCCATACTACTTATGCTTGCATTCTCGTGGAAATTAACACCTCTAAAGATTTGCTTGGGGATATTGTCCTGCTTGTTGGGGACAAACCATGAACTCAAACACTCGACTATGAGGGTCTTCCCTTTCATTGTAAGAGATGCTTTGCTATAGGACACCTAGCTTCAAATTGCTCTAGCTCTCGTCACAAGAAATGTGAGGCAACTAATGGAAAGATACCCAACATGAGCATTTGACAATTGGGGATTTTACTCTAAGGATGAGGCATTAGACGAGGACTTAGCCCCAAGGGCCGTGGTGACTTTTAAGGCTCCTGACAAGTTATCTTCCATGGGCCCTTTGGTCGTTCCACCTTTGGACTCTTTGTTGCCAAGGGTTGAATCTAGGGATCAAATGTCTTTGGATGTTGACAGCTCCTAATTCATTGCTCTTGAGGGTAATGGGGGATAGCCCTCCCCTCTCCCCTTATTCCAAGTCTTTGGAGGATGATATTTCATGGAAGATGTTGCAAGTTGTGCACCCTTGGTCTCCATGTGTTGTGCAACACAACACTTGGGTTCGTGACATGGCTTAACTGCTTCCCGTGGATTCATTAACTCTAGTGGTTGTATCAAACATTAATAGGTTGATCTTTTGGTGCAACGTCAACCGTCTAAGCAACAATTGGTATCATTGCCTAGGTCACGAGTTTGAACCCCTCGCTTGCACTAGGGGGTATTGTTGAAAGGTGTGCGCCCTTGGTCTCCATGTGTTGTACAACACAACACTTGGGTTTGTGACACGGCTTAACCGCCTCTTGTGGATTCATTAACTCTAACAATTGTAGCGAGCATTAATAGGCCGATCTTTTGGTGCAATGACAACCGTCTGTGCAACAAAAGATTGTCCAAAGACGGAAATGTGGTCGTTCTAAACATGTGTGTGCCACCCATACCCAAGTTTTGGGTGCTTAGAGCATTAGGAAGGGTCCAAGGGTGACACAATTGGTAGCTTGGGTTCAAATGTATATTTGTTGTTGGCTATATTTGGTGTGTGACAACTTGGTTGTTGTTTTGCGATAACCTCTTTTTTGGCTACTTTTTTTCTATTCTTTAGCTGTGTGATGGATGTCTCTTGTTGTAAATGGTTTCATGGCTCCTTCAAAACCTATTTTCCCCCTAATAGAAAATAAAACACGATTATCCATTAGCTAGACTTATAAAAATGACATCATTTCTAGTGTCATATAGAACAATATTAGATTTGTTTGTAATCGCCATGCTAGGGTTTGAAGAGAGCTAGGTAGGAAGCACCATTTTGAATCCTCAAATATGTTTTTCTTAAAACCATTTAGAATTTAATATTATTAGAAAATAGAAATTCACAAAAGCATTTATTATTTAATAAATATAAATAATGAATGCTTAATCACTCTACATAAAAGAACATATTTTTAATAGTTCAATTATTGCTTCTAAATTGAGATGGAAATATATCTAATTGGTAGCCATTTTAATTACATATAAAAGATTAATAAATTCACTAATAAAAAATGCAAGAATTTACATAATTTTTTTATAATTTTAAATACATCTAAATATTTTTCCAATTTACACCACTATTAACAAGTTTTATGTAAGATACATTAAAGTCATCAAAGAACCTTCTTTGATCATTAGCATATGTAGTTATCCACCTGCAAAACCAATGCTTCATAAATACTTGATCCAATTTTAAAGAATATAATTTTTGAAACATATACAAAATTTCTAAATCTATTCCTAAATTGTATGATTACATGATAAATCCATTAAATTAATTAGAATATAAAGTATTACCTAAGACACTCTTCATCCTCAATAAGTGCACGATCAGAGGGAAGTCCTATCATCTTTCCCATCTCATTCCCATTACCTATAAAAACAAGTTAAAATGAATTTTCTAGTGTACCTAATCAAAGTTGTACATATTTATTCTTCAAATTATACATATACAAAATCATTATTACTATTAAAAATAAACCTCATATGTACAATATAATATTTTAAAATATAAAAAATATAAGAGCAAACTTATGTAAGGTTATATAATAAAAATTATATTTCAAAATATAAATAAATATGAAAACAAATAATTACATAATTTCATATTTTTGCTAAGTCAAGTGAAGGTTAGAGTTGTCTCCCATTCAATTAAAATATATGTCAAATTATATATTAAAAATCTATTATGATAGTTGGCTAGAGAAACCAAACTTATAAAGATATAACTTGATGCACACTAGATTGTTATGCATGTATCCCTATCAACCAACTCTTGAACTTTGCTTCAACTAAAATAGAAAATTAGGAGACTGGATATAGAAAAAAGAACCATCGAGAAATTCAAAAAATAACTTTATTATCCTATGCCTATGCTATGTGATGTTCAGATACATATGCATTGATGATTTAATTGTGATTCAGTGGTGCTTACATCTCACAAGCTCCAAATCTACCTAAGGTCAAGCCATTTGTCCTCTTTATTGCTAATGATTAACTCATCCTATCAATCAATTCCTTGATTAGAAAGGAGGTCCATAAGCTTATCTCCCTTTCTATAACAATGATTAGTCATAGTTTGAAAGACTGTCTAATATCAACCATACTTCACTTAAAATGTTGTTAATCCTCCCCTCACCCAAGTGGTGATTTTTACGAGTGAGAACAATGACCTAAGAATCACCTTATATCTCCACATTGTTAAATTGCATGATTTTACCAACTATAATCCTAGAAGCAATGCCTCCACTTCTACCTCATTGTTCATTCTAGGTTTGATTTTCTTCAAATCTCCCACATCCCACCCTAGAGGGTCTTGGATTACCCCTCACACGATCAAAATTCACCTTCCATGTTCCTATAGGAAGTGGTATCCACTTGATATACATTTGGTCAATTGAAGGGAGAGAATGACTAGCAAGCCCATGAATGGGAGGAAGACAAATATTCTTCTAGATTCTCAACATGTCTATCCTAGAATGTAAACAAACTCTTCTTACTAGACGTAGAGGAGGCACAAATAATTACCACTTTTGAAATGGAAACCTCTAATTTGGACAAAAATGTCTCACAAATTAATGGCTTCTTCTAAAGAAACTTCAATTGCATTCCTTTGAAATGTGCCAAATTGATAATGAAGGGTTCATTGTCTAGAGGCTAAAAATAATCACTTTTGGAGTATTGTTGGACCATTCTTTGGATAGGAGCAATAAAGAATCTAAGTGATTAAAATATTGTTTCAAATGATCATTCAACCACTTCTAGCATTGTTGAGCAAATGCACAATTGATGAACAAATGTTCATTTGTTTCTTTCTCTTACATAAAATGCATCTGTATGAGCTTGGTGAGCCAATTTTATATAATGTATCTCTTGTTCAAACTTTCCTCTTCATAGCCACCCATGTAAATGATCCAACTCTAGGAAAACAATCCTTACACCAACACTTGTTTATTGGCCAATCTAAATCCTCTAGGGGACTCATGAGAGATTCATAACCAACTTTGACAATGTAAGACTCACATTTAGAACATGACCAATGAAGTTCACCCTCTTTCTTATAAAGTTGACTCTCAACATGTTCTTTAGGAGCAAATATGAGATGGAGATCTTTCATTTTTCTTACCTTGACTCCATCAACAAAATGAATTTGGATATAATCCACCACCTTTAGGCCCCATTGACTAAAAATGATTTCCCTCAACTCATTAATGCTTGTTCTCTCCTTCAACAACCAGTGACCATTCCAAGAACCATTGCAAGTTGCCTTTCTCCCATTATTGACTTCCCATGTAAGGTGATCAAAGATACTATGTCTACTCTTAGCAATGAAGTTCCATATATGTGAGCCCAATGGAAGATTCCTAGTTGTGAAGATGCTTTCCTCATCCATTGAATCTAAATATTTCTTTCTCATGAATATACTCCATAATGAATCCTTATTTGCAAAAATATTCATGCTAATTTCTCACCAATATTTCTTCCTCAAGAATCAACTCCATAATGAATCCGTATTTGGAAAAATATTCCATGCTAACTTTTCCACTAAAGGCCATTTTATGAAAATTAAGATTCACAATGTCCACACCACCATTACTCAATGGAATGCACACTTTGCCCCAAGCAATCAATGGGAATATCTACAAAATGAAATCCCTCATTATTTTATTTCACGAGTCGATGCTTTTTGGAGCCTTGAGGACATCAAGAAGGTAAATCGACAATGTTAATAGTATTGATTTAATCATAGAATGAAGGAAAGACCAAAGGGAGGTCTTACAAGACTCCACAAATAAGAGGACACAAGTATTTGCCAAGAGGAGTTCCTTTGTGAACTCTCAAACACCTATAATTCTCTATTGTAATCTAGGAGAGAACGTTGAAAAAGAAAACACCTAATTTCATTTCGTTGATTTGCTGATAAGAGGTAGTAGTACAGGTGGAAAGGATATTTTTCATTACTTTGGCTTCCTAAATGTTGGCTTCACAAAAAAGCATGGTGTAATTTGGGAACTGCAAATGGATGAAAGCTTTCATGTTCTTTGTTGCCTTGATTCCATCTAGTTACCATTAGTATGGGATAGATAAATGCTCTTCCCTAATGCCCTAGTCATCAATATGAAGAGATAAGGTGAAAGAGGGTTGCCTTGGTGAATCCACCTTGTGGCTTTAGAAAAGCCCTTAGGGCTTCCATTGACCAAAATTGAAAATTGCAAAGTGGAAATACATTCAATTCAAAGATCAATTCTCTCAAATCTTGACTAAAACCAAGCTTTCCCAATACCTAGGGAGGATCTGACTTCCTAAAAATTCTAACCAATCCTACTACTCCTCTTGTAGGTCATAGAGCTTGATCTAGGCAGGGGATTCTTTGGTTTAATGGGCCGTGGTATCAAAATTTGGAGCTCATTTCTTAAGGAAGAGGTGGCACACAGACATCCATAGGTCATCAATCATGATTTTGTCTCTCTTCCTAACTAGGGTATATCTTGATAAAAAAGCCCTTTGGGAGAAATTTGGCCTTCCAATTGTTGCTCTGAGTGGATTTGATCTATCTTTCTATCTTTCACTTGCCGACCATATCAAGGCTTGTTATGAAGGTTGTCCTCATGTTCTCTTGGGAGTCTTGATTGATTGAGATCTTTATTTCCTAATCAAAAGCTTGCTCCTCTCTATTTGCATCGAATGTGTTTGTCCCAAGATGATTCTACATACAAGGTGAAATTAGAGACCCTCTCCTCCCATTCAAGTGTGGAAGATGGTTTTCCCACCAAATTTTTCACTCATTTTTTTCACATTTATGAACAAATAATAAAAAAATGTTTTATATATAAATATTACAAAATACTTTTCTATTTTCTCAATTCCCTTATTATTTAATCTTGCTATTATTTACTCATCAAAATTCTTTGGATAATTTTCACTTCTTTCTCTTATAATTATTTTCCACACATCCATAAGTTTTCTACTAACAATTTTTTTAATAGTCATCACTTTGATTTTTATTTAGCTATTGTCTATAGTACCTTATTTTTACTTTGTCCCATTATTTTTTTGTGATTTTTTAATTTCTTAACTATACTACACATACTTCTTGCTCTCTTATTTAAATATTTGCACTACTCAATTATTTGTACAATTTTATTATAACATTTTTTATAAAAAAAATATTAATTATTATCTAAAAATATATGCAAAGTGAGGGATTTATTTGGGCCCTCACCTAAAGAACTAGAAACAATAATACAAATCAATAAGGAAATGATAGACACTCCCTTCTAACAAAAGCTACCTTAAATTTTTAAAATGTATGGATCAATAATGCAACCAATATGACATGTATCATAAATATTTATAGTCACTAACAAAAAGTGAAAAATATACTACAACAAGAGTACTTGATCAAGTATCACGGTGAAACAAAAATGCATACAAAAAGATTGATGAACAAAGCTCTATGCAAGCAACATACATAGAAGTGTGCATGTATTCATTCTATTTTTATTTACACAAGAAACCTAGACATAAAAACACATTTTACCCAAGCCTTTAAAACCTTAGTACAAGTGTATGTAACCAAAGCCTATTGGGATGAAAGGCGTGTATAAACATGATAGGACAACATTCACAAGTTAAACACATGTCTTTGCATCCAATTCCAAGGCCTCTTGTTGGAAAGCATTAAAGCATATGCCTCTTTCCATTTTAGCTCTTTGGTTGATGGCACCAAATCTCTCACTATCCATTTTGACATGGTGACTAAGCTTGCCACTCCCAAGATGATATTTTTTTCCATATCAAGGATAAAACATGAGGGTTGTTTACTACTCATGCACCATCAACTCCTAAAAAATTATTGCTTAGGGTCACTCATTTGGTTCTACTTGTGGTGCCTAATGGTCGTCTTCCTTGCTTGGATTTTTCCTATTGGTAGGATAAATGCCCCTACTAGTCTCAAGGAATGGTAACTCATTTTAGCATCCATAAGGGATGAACTCCTAACTATTATCCAATTATAGATCAACCAAAGTTTCACTAGTCTTGCCAATTTTATAATAAAGTTGTCTTCTATCAAGACATGCATTCTCTTTTCTCTAGTGTTGATTGTGTCACTCTTGCCTAGAATGCTTTGAATCATATGTAGTGTATCAATGTTCTCAAATGGATAAAGTCTTCTACAAAGTCAAATATGAGATAGCACTAGCATGTCATGAATCTTTAAGGGTATTGGATTAGCCACTATCACAAACAAGAAGTAACTATTATCAAAATGAGCACAAATTTTCTAATGCAAAAGAGGAAACAAAGAACACAATATGAGAATGAAAGAAATGTATATAAATTTAAACTTTCCATATGCCAGTTGATTATGGATTGATTACTGGAATGAGTAAGGCATTCCATAATAATGACATTGAGAGTGGTGAATTTATGATGCACATTTCTAGATTGTCAAATCCAAGGAGAATTTTGGTTACATGCATATTGATGAATAATTAAGAGGCTCCAAACTTCAATTATTATCAATCTTCTAATGGTATTTTCTTATAAACGATAATGATTATCCTAGCTCTAAGTATGTGATGGGATGTTACAATTGATGTCCAACTTTTCAAATTGCATTTCATATGAAGCCCAATATGATGTCTCACAACTTTGTTGTCCATGGGCATCATCTAAGGATGAAAAAATGATAAGGATTTTGGGATAGTACTCCTGTTCAATTACAAAAAAGTTAACAATCCTTCCCAACAATCCTCATCATGTCATGGGAAGAGGCTAGAGGGAACTTCTCAATTCTTTGATTGACTAAAAATTTTGTCAGCTTATTGCACTCTCTATAACAATGGTAGAATGAGATGCCCTTAAAGGATAGGTTGAATCTACATGCTTCATTTAAAATGCTGTTAAATTTTCAATCAATAGTCTTCAAACTTTGCATGGCTTCAATTATTAAGGTTGGGTCTTTCTTAACCATTAGTTTTTCAAAGCCTTTTTTCCTCACCTAGTTTCAAGTCTTTGCCAAAGTCTAAAGTGTCTATCTTGTCATCAGTTTTTTGGGGATGAAAATCGTTGGCCCACCTAAGAATGTGCTTGTGTGGTCTCTCAACTAGCAATTTATAATAACTATGTTTTTGTTTCCTTTGAAAGCCCCACCAAAATTTAGCTTACCTATCTTGTTGAGAGAAGTCTAAGTAGACTATTTCATTTGATCTCCATTTATCAAGATTTCCTCATCTGTGGTTGCTAAAAGTTTCTAGAGTCATCAACAACTAGTTTTAAACTACTATTCCATTGCTCCCATGTTGAACAATATGGGTAGGGAACTGGTTCAAGAAGATCCCAACAGATGCGACTCTTTGAGAAATAACGTTGAGATAAGGCCTATCCTACAAAAAGGGAATCTCTCGTACATTGAAGCCATGAAAGTTCATGACCCTAACCTCTTTGTGAAGTTTGTGAATTCTTGGAAGGGAGGCCTTGTTGAGGTTCAAGGCCTCTCCTTTGTTTTTATGGAGCTTATTTCAGCGACAATAGGCCTCTCACTGGAGGGGGCTAATATTCCTAAAAAAACCTAAAGGGCACTATCAAAGAGATATGGAAAAATTCTTAAAGAAAGGTGAGAAAGTCAACAGGTTGCAGAATGGTTATAATAGAAAGGATTTGTGTGTTGTGTGGAAGAAGATAGCCGAGGTGTTAATGAGCTATGTTACCCTCGATGTTCATTTTAAAAGATTTCATGCTCATTTGTTTCCTATGTTAAATCATTTCCGCCACAACATAAAAATGAATTTCGGTTTCTGGATCCACTCTTCATTGGAACAATCCATTAAAGCTGTGCAAGAAAATGGGAAACCCTTGCCCCTTCATCAAGGTTTGATTTACAAACTCTATTGGTATAATGTGGCTATCTCATCAGCCTTATCTTCCCTCCCTCGTGTTGTTAACCCTTCCCTTGTTCACAAGGGTGTTGCTGATATTTCAAAGGGTAACCCCATAACCCCATCTTCAGCTACCTATTTTACTCCCCCTCCATCACCCCAGAGTGACTAGGTCTAACCCCCCTAAAGCTTGAAAAGGAAAAGCCTGTGTTTGATTCCCCTACTCTCTTTGGTAAGAAAAAGGTGTCGTTTAATGAGGAACCTCCCCAAATTTCTATTTTGGATTACAATTCAAGCTCCTCATGGTCCCCTTCACCAAATGCTACCCCTAAAGATCCCCCCCCCCAATTCTCTTCAGTTGCACAATTCACGGTTCAATGTGAATAAATCCCCTCAATTTTTTGTAAAACACTATTCACATTTAGATTCCAATCCTAGTTTTCTAGTCAAATTATAACAATATTTCATCTATATTATACTCAAACCAATTTAACACTCAAATTCTCACTAAGCAATTTTGAGAAAATTTAGGTTAGTAACCAAACAAGTAAATCTAAGAAAAGCACTTAAACCACTTGAATGAGAATAAATGCTACCGTGCAAGCATTATAATAGGAACCAAATTAACACCGATCTAATTATCTTAAGTTGTCTCCAATACAATTAAGTCAAATCATGATCATAATCATAAACAAATTTCTCATAAGGCAATACCATTGCCATAATCCATGCTTGGTTAGAGGAAAATTTTATTGCAAATGTCTACCTAAATCCTATAATAGATTGACACTCGATTTAACACACCCCATAGATCAAATTAGTCTATCCAACTTAATTCAAAATCACAAAAGTTGGTACTCAAATTTGTTACTACTAAAAAATTTAAGTTTAATCATATTTGTAGCTAAATGTTAGGTCATTCTTGTCACATCAATGTCAATTATGTTGTGTTTTACTATTTCATGTCAACATGGTTGTCTTTAGGTGTTGGTATGTTTTGGTGCACCAAGGATGTATGTAGGTTGCTTGTCACAAAAAATATGAAGCTATGAACCCTAAGAAGGCTTCAACTCCAAACCAATAGAGGAAAAAATAGGTGAAATCCAAAGAAAGACAATGATGGCGAACACCAGGCATAACCAAGAAGGATTGAGGCTTAAGGAAAATATTCTCCAGTACATTGAGACATAATCATATATGAGGGTCTTTTTCCAAGCATAAAGTTTTCACTTTGGAAGGCACAATATTCAAGATTGACATTTTTAGTCAAGTCTAGAGATAAACTTTCTATTTTTAAAAAAGTTTCTTTTCGTTTTTCCATTGTGTCTCAAATCGAGGAGATGAGCACAAAAATCACAACTTTCTATTTTTTGAAAGTTCTTTTTTTCCTGTTTTTTCTTTTTTGGAAATATGCTATAGATGGCAATGGCAGAAGGTTAACAATGTAGATTCAAGCTTCATTGAGCAAAAATGGTTTCAAAAGACAGTAAAATGGGTGAAACCTCATCAAAGTTAGAGGTTTTATGGTGCTACATTTGAGAATAGAAGAATGGAGCAATTTTAATAAAATAATAAAAAATTCTATGAAATCGTTCAAAAATTCATCAAAAAGCACTCCAAGCGCCCATGCCTTATTCATTTTTTGCATCATATTTTAAAATATTTGATTTTCACATCCAATTCATTAGTTACCCAAATTTGGCATTCGAGGCATGAAATTTTCAATTTAACATCCATTAGGGAAAATCCCTAACAAGTGCCAACTTTTGATTTTGGCATTTGAGGCATAAAATTTTGATTTGGTGTTCATTGAGGAAAATCCTTGATGAGTGCCAATTTGGCATTAAGTGGTCCAAATCCATGATGAATATCAACTTTTGATTTTGGCATTCAAGGCATGGAATTCTTGATCTAACATCCGTCAGGGAAAATTCATTAGTTACCCAAATTTGGCATTCGAGGCATGGAATTTTCAATTTAACATCCATTAGGGAAAATCCCTAAC